>NW_022046009.1:114927-127910 GCF_001654015.2 Drosophila navojoa
TTTTTTTTTTTTTTTTTTTTTTTTTTTTTTTTTTTTTTTTTTTTTTTTTAAATATATGCCAGCAGATTCTCCTTGACTGTGCATTTTCTATACATGGTCGATCACTCTGTTTTCTCTGTTGCTCCCTCTCTCCCTCTCTGAATAGGCAAATCCGATGTCTGTCAGTCTAGATAGACAGTCATTGGTTTTATAGCCATGCATCGGATGCCTGTTGAAGAGATTTGAAAAACATTCGAAAGTGATCCTTGCTCATTAATTAGTATATATATTTATATATAGGCAAATTAAATGTTAAATTCACAAAGCAATAATACAATACAATACAATACAATACAATCAATAAAAAAAAAGGAAGTAAAGAGAAGCGAACGAAGCATTAGGAAAAAGGTGGTATGACATAAAAGAGGACAGAAAGAAAGAGAAATTACATATAATACGAAATCGTGAACTGCATATTGGACGTGATTTGATATTTCATAAAATGAATTCTGAGATGCCTTCAGGGGATGAAACAGAATTCAATTAAATTCTACAGAAATTGTTTAATTATTAATTTTAGTTATATTATATACCCTATTTATTTTAATCTTTTTATTATTATTATTTTTTTTTTTTAAATTTCATTTATATATTTAAAGTAGAGAGAACCTTGCGATAGAGAATGACTTCGGTCAGCCATACTGATTCATAAAGTGAGAATGTGTAACAAACAAGAATTTATAATTAATTGATATACATACTATATTGAAGAATTAATAAATTCATTCCAAACGAAATGTGATTACCCAGAAAAGCACAGGCTCAGCCGAGCTGAGCCGATCTGAGCTGAGCTGCCAGTAGGCAAGTCGGAGCAAGCACTTGCTCCGTTGACTCTCAGAGCAGAGTGTGCTAGCAATTCACTGATTGCTGCCGCTTGTTGCAGTGTTGCTGCCACAAATCTTGTCAGTCGGCGACCGCCCGCAAAAATGCAAAATGCAAATATCTACGCAACATGCAACTGGCCAACTGCTGCAACTGCTCCAACTACTCCAACTGGTCAACTGGTCAACTAGCAGCAGCGAGTAGTGCGGCGGCTGCGTCGGCGACATTCATTCCTCATTTGATCTTTATCGCCTAGCAACATGCAACAAGCAATATGCAACATGCTCGACCGCACACCCCCCTCACTCTCTCTCTATCTCTCTCTCTCTCTCTACTTGGACATCGGCATCTGCGTTGCTCCCATTGACTGTCGGACTGATTGTAATCAAGATTGGCTTTTTGCATGCGCCCAAAGGCTGCCAAAGCGATTTGTGGCCTGGAAAACCGTTTCGTTGCGTTTCGCCAATGTGTGCGACATTTCAAGGTCTCGCTCCCCACTCACCACTCCCCACGGGCCACTGTGGACAACGCCTTTACTCGACTCGAGTCGACTCGGTTAGACTATCACAGCTGCCGTTTTTGCAATTTACAATTTGCAGTTTGCAATCTGCGAGTCTTTAATTTCCACTCGCTTAATCAATAATGCGTCATAATTTCTTGCTGCGATTGCATATCAGCTGCAGGCTCTTGGCTGGACTACATATAAGGTCATATTCTTGATTGCTTGAAAATCAATTAACGTAGAACAATGAGTTTGAATAGTTTCATGTTTGATTAGTGATTATTATTTTAATACAATATATAGTTGGCTAACTTTGTGTAATATTTTTCAGTTTTCGAATTACATCATATCTAAATATAGTCTATTTAAATTGAATCAATATCTTATAGACAGCGTTATCTAACACATATAATCCCGTAGACTTCTTCCAGATAGTTGAATTTTTTGATTAGTAATTCAATATATTTTTTTTATAATCAGGGTATAATGGTTTTCAATTGATTTTAATTTACATAATTTTTTTTTGTTTTCAATTGATTTTTAGAGCTATTTACACACATATCTAACAATTCGCGGGTTCAATGAATAAAATTTAAATTAAATTCGATATAAATAGAAGAAAGACTTTTGAGCATACAGTTTTATCTAATTTAATTGAAAATAATAAAATAATAATAAATATCAAAAACTACAAATTGCTAAAATTAAATTTCATTTAAAATCAATATAAACAGAAGAAGAAGTAGAAATGCTCCTGAGCTTAAATGAGATTTAAGCTAGTTTAATTGAAGACATCAAATATATAACTGTGCTAATACATATCCCGCGGGCTAACAGAAAATCTGGATCAATACTCTTGATCAATAATTAAATTTTTATTGAACTTACTTTCAACTTGAAGGAGTCAAGCAATAGGAAGTAATATTAGCTGTTATGCGCAGAGATTAAGGTCTATTAAGTCAACAGACTACAGCTGCTGCAATTATACATGAGGGAAAAAATAAATATAAATTTATAGATAAATTAATTATAAATAATATATGATAAGCAATTGAGTTTAGCAAATTATTTTCCATATAACGCTGTTATGTTTAATATATCGATTCAATGTAGATGCTATGGATACAAAGTTCTTTCACCTTGAAATAAAAAAATTCGAATTTTATGAATATTCAAATAATATACATACATATATGAGCTTTAGAACTACCCTTGCGAATCCATTTGAAATCCAAGCGAATTAGAATTTCATCTGCAACGCTCTCACATTTTAGTTGGCCGAAAGCCGCTTTAGTTTTAGCGCAGTCAAGAAGCTGACCCTGTGCCCAAATGTGGGTCGTTTAAAGCACCTTGCAGTTTATGTTGTTGTTGTTGTTGTTGTACTGAGAGTATTCACAGTTGACTTTTCGACCAGACAATATGACAATGGATGGGTGTAAATCATGTTTACGCTGCTGTAGCTGCTGCTGCTATTGCTGCTGTTGTGGTTGTTGTTGTTGTTGTTGTTGCTATTGCTGTCTAGTTGTCTGCCGTCGACTTGACTTGTGGTCAATGGCTTGCACATAATGGCTGCCCCGACAGCAACAGCAACAACAACCACAACAACAACAACAACAACAACAGCTATTGCTTCTATCGGGGCATTTGCAAACAATGACATTATGCTGACGTTTATTAATCGCATTTACAGAATTAATGTCGTGACATTTTCGGTTTAATGTACTTGTAATAAATAAATGCGGCGCTTAGTAGACACAGACGAAAAAAAAAAATTAAATTAAATGAAAACAGCAGCAGCAAACATCGATAGCACAGAAATTTTCTAGTGGCTTGACTGGACATATTTCAGTGGTGCAAATCAAATTGTGTAAGACCACTTTGCATAACATGGATATTTATATTACAAATGAGCTAAACAGTGGCAATAGTCGAAATGCTCTACACGCTGCTGGAGTGCAGCAAATTTGTGGTGAGATATGCAAGATATAAAATAGGAACTTTAAGCAATTGAATACCAAATATTAAAATACACATATTTTTATTTTATTCATCACATTGCAGATTAAAGCTCCAAAGTCTTTAATGTCTAAGAGGTATTATTGAAAATCAATGATTCAATTGCCCCTTTTGAATGCATTCAGGCAGATTTGTGTTGCGAGTATTTTTTCTCTTTACGACATAAAGCCATAGGCAAGGCTAGGAGTAGCCACAGTGAATTGATTTTGAAATATATTTAATATTTCATTTTATTTCCCTTTACTCATATTAAAATCATAAGTAATAAAAGCAATGTTTTCCTATTTTGACAGTTTACTGAAGATGTTTGCAAGTTTTAAGCCAATAATGAAACATCAGAGGCAGTGGAAAAGAAACAAAAATTTAATTGGATAGAAAAATTACTTTGACATTTTTGTAGAGAAATGAATTAAATTTAATATGCATTTCTTATTCATATTGCAATTTTAAATTTATTTCAGTTAACACAAGTATGAAAGTTTACTTTGAATAAAATGTAATATGAACAATAAATACTTTAGCTTCACATTTCATCAAGCAATGGCTAAGCTTGCCAAAAGGATTGGTATGAAATTTTTAAAACTACTATAATATTAGTCTATATATTATATTCCACATTTACGTAAATACTTTCATTCACTCATCAGGTTTAAACTTGAATTGAAGTCTTCAATGCTGATCAGCTCCTATGTGGGATTTTAAGCCTCTTATAGCAATGACGATATTATTATAATTATTATAGATATTATAAAATATTATTATGTGATAATTGCAAAAAGATTCGGTACTCCACTTATCTAAAATAGGATTATAGGCATCCCCATCAGTTCTTATCTTAGTAATGAGATATTTCTTCCCAAATTATCCACACCAGGCTGAATCCACATTGATAAAACATGATGCTGGCTATCGTAATATTCTAAAAGTCAGTTTATGTTTCTTAGAACTCTAGATCGTACGTATTCAATTAATTCCTTTTTGGAAAGCAAAAACTTTCGGCATTCATTAGTGTAAAAATAAGAGCCATAAGAATTTAATGGTAACTTGGCAAATACTTTTGAGCATTCAAGCGCCAAGACTCTCAATTAACCCAATTGGACAGGCGCTAGCAGTGATTTCCCCTTCAGCTTTAGGAATTTTAGGAAAGTAGACGATGGCGATGATAGAGCTATCAATAAAAACAGACGACAATGGGAAATAAAACATCTCTGATATGTGCTTCTTATTAGACGAAAAACTGCTTTTAGCTGAAGACAACTTTGTTGGGCAATTGAAAAATATTTGCGATTGCCTTGCGTCGTTTGGCCTTTAGGCTGACTTTCCCATTAGGCTGAGGAGCTCGACGAGCCGAGCTAAATATCGATTACAGGCATTTAAACGCTGCCAATAAATGGCAATCAACGTTGTGATGGGCTGTCAAAACGCCGCTTGACATTATGAGTGCCTGGCGGTATGGCTGTGTGGGTGTGGCAAGGCTTTACTTAGACACCCAATCCATTCTCAGCTTCGGCCCAATCGCAACAATTCCATTTCAAAGTTTCTCATATTATGGATCGTAAATTCACTTTCGCCCAGCGCAGCGCAGCGCAGAGCAGCAGAGTTCAAATATGCAGATAGAGTAAAATATGGCAAATTGCCGAAGCGGGCAGCAACTTTGTGCCATTTTCAGTTTTCATAAATAACAAATGCTATGTGCATAGACTAGCAGATACCCTGTTCAATACCTTGTGGGAGAAGCAAAACCAAGTCCTTAGCTTGTCGATCTGCCTGTGTGGAAACTTCTTGAGAGCTGCCGAGAGAGGCGCAGGGCATGTAATGCAGAAAAAGAAAATGCCTGCCAGCATCCTATTGATCTTCCATAAGCTATAGACTTGTTTACTTTTAGTTACTATTATTAGTTATTGGGTGCTTGAATGTAATGAATGTAGTTTTGGAATTGCAGAGAAAGGCGCAGCGAAGGGGATGTACAAGAATCAAAGACTATTCATTAACTGGTCCTCCTTTATTTATATTAATCAATGCCATGCTACTCAGATACCCTCTTAATGTCATACTCTTTTATTGCTATAGGGTATATGGAGAAAGAAAAAACTTTTGCATAGTTCCATTTGTTTTACGCTCTTGGCAGAGTTCAGAATGTGCTCAAGGTTAAAGTGGGTGGTTAAGTGTACTTTGTGGGTGCTTTCCCATCGCTCTCTCTCTCTCTCTCACTCTGCCTTTCTCTTTCCCTCAGTGTGTCTGGCTTACTGTTTCAGCGGCTCATCATTAATGCAAATTCATTGTTGCAGCTGTTGGAGAAGCAAACGCAACGAGATCCGCGTGCATTAAAACAATTCATGTTGAATTTTTGATATGCAAACTGTCAGACAACAAAAGCAGCAACAACAACAGCAATGACAGCTACAGTGAGATGCAGCTTTCCCACACAGAGAAAGAGAGAGAGAGAGACACTCAGCCACTGAAAAGGGACATAAAAAAGCGAGCACATTTTGCTGTTAAATTAATGACGAGTGCTCACAAAATGTAGGCCAGGCCCAGACCGCATTTGAGCTCTATAAAAATAAATAAAAACAACAACAGCCAAGCGGCGCAACTTTATGAGCAGCTCTCTGGCATTTTGCTTAATTGAAAAAGGCCAGCAATGGGCATAGGAGGATGCGCCTTAAAAGGATACGCTGTCCCTAGCACCGAACTGGCTTTGAAGGCATGCAGTTCATAAAGCTGACACGGCTAGAAAAGCGCATGACCAAAGCTAGCGACTCGGCCAAAATAGACCGACAGCCGGCTAACAGCAGCAGCAGCAGCAGCAACAACAACAACCAGTAAACAACAAACAACAACAACAGCAACAAACAAACAACGAGCGGCGAAAAATTATCAACTCAGATTATGTCGAGATTAATTACATACGTTGAGCGCCATTGTCTTGTCAATAAATTGTCGTCGTTGTTTTCGTTGTGGTTGTTGTTGTTCTTGTTGTTGTCGTTATTGTTGCTGTTGCTTGAATACCCTGCAACCACTTCAAAATTGCATAAACCAGCTTAAGAACCGAATATCTATGTTGTATTTATTTCATGCAATCTATGCCACATATCTATCAATCTATTAAGTTTATGTATACGTATATATTTTATATGTATTTCTAAAAAAGTTATATTGAATTAATTATGAATAAAATCGTTCGATTCTGTATCTTAACTAAAATAAAAATGTAAAAAATTAAATGTTAATGTAAATGTAAAAATAAAATGTAAAAACATGAAAGGCAAGTCGAAGTTGTTAAGTTGGCTCATAGTTTTAATTATAGTTAACTGTTCTAAACTAATAAATAATATGTGATATAAATACTTATAGCTATTCATTTCCATAACTCTAATTATTCTAGATAGACAATAAAATAAAAGAAATAAAAGAAGCCCTTCATATATGAATATATGGAATATATGTAAGTCCTCTAATTTTTTTTCAATAGAAACATTATATTTACCAAGAATTATAATGCTTGGAGCCTGAGCTTGGCTGCCAAAGTATGAATGAGGCACATTTCAAGATCACACACAGAATACTCTAAGCTCTACTTCAAATTTCTGTAACACAGCGAGAACTCTACTCTAACTACGTATGACATAATAATTACACATATTCCACAAATTGAATTAAATAATCCAATAGAATACTATATATTTTCTTTTGTACTATTAATCAAACTTATTCGTTTGTCTTGTGGTTAAATCCCTATTTTTATTTACTTGGATGTATATATTGTTAATTCTCAATGAGCAACTTATTCTTGTAGACTCATAGAACTAACAAGACCACGCATTCACATTTTTGCCCACGGCACATACAGGGTATACGGCAGTCGCCTACTCCCCGCTCAACACATTTTCTCCGCAGAGCTGTTGTCATTGTGTGCTGTGCAGATAAGAGTTTACAAAAAAAAAAAAAAAAAAAAGTCGGCGTTGGGCAACTCAGTTAATGGTAATGGGTACCTAACTGCCACTGCCGAAATGTTAACAGACTTTTTTTTTGTTAACATTTTTTTGTGGATTTTTTGCCTGTTGGTATTTTGGTCTGCTTCTTCTTTTTTGGCTGATGCTGTCAAAAATGGTTGCCAAGCCTTTCGGCCAGGCGACGGCGACGGCGACGTCGGCTAATTAATTGCAAATGCTGCCAGCCACGTCAAGGGAGCGCCGTTAGGCCGAGCAGCGAATGCGCTCCTAATAATGAAAATGCAATATGGATGGACCATATGATCTCTTGCCCTGTCGCCCTGCCGCTCTCACTCTGCCTCTCTTCCGGCGTAAGCCTTTAAGCCATTCGGCTGATAGTCCGATAAGCATCATTTGGTCAAGTGCGCGTAAATTAATTGACAGGCAAAGACCAAAGGCAGCCCACGGCCAACATGCCCAGCATGGCCAACAGCTACTCGTTGCAGCTACTCGAGCTAGCGCGAACCAGCTCGCTCTTGGCCAATTTAGTGCATGTTAGCAGCAAATAGCCAATGTAAATTTTTTTGGCCAGCCAAGGAACAGCAGATGCTGCACTTGCAATAAATGGACAGCAACTGAGCACCAAAGTAGCTTCGATTCGGTTGGATTTGTTTGAGCCAACCAAAAGAAGAATTCTCTGATTCAGCCACAGGATAAAAGTGAATATGAGAATAAGTCTATGATAGGTAAAAAATATGAATATTATTTCATATATTAAATTAAAATTTTATCTAGCTAATAATTGACTTCTGGTTTGATGTTTAATTTATTTGGTGACATCTTTTAAACACTTTGTTAACTAGTTCTAGGTGGAAATGGTGATTTTAAGATCTCAGCAAATCAGCATAAGACATGGTTCACTAGTAAATATACATATAACACTTGCTGCGAGAAAAAGAGATGAAAGCTTGAGAGTGAAATGCAAGCTGCTAAGAATTGATAGACGATATAATAATAGAACATTTGAATTGAAATACACAAATACCAGGAACCTGATATAGAGGGGTCTGGGAATATGGACAATTTTTAGCATTTATATTATATTGTATTGTCAAGGGACCGTCGGTATACCCGGAAAACGCTTTCAACATATAAGTTTGTATGGGGACCAGAATTGTCGTCGCAATAACCGTACGGACGCTATAAGTAGAGTCGTTATAACCGGATTCTACTGTATTTTACTTATTGAACCATCTCTTTAAAGTTATAATGCTTTGAGGATAAGCTGAGCAAAGGTATAAAAAGGTGATTCGATAAACCAGAACTTTATTCATAGGCACAAGCATAATCAATTCTTCCTCTTAGAACATTATTATTTTTGGTAAAATTTATTATTATTGTAGATATACAGTAAGGCAGCTGACTCTGGTTTATTAACAAATTTATAATATGTAAGAGATATATTATCTTTTCAAGTCTTATCTAGTTTTAACCAAAAACACATTTATATGGAGTTTCTATAGACCTTTTGTAATGATTTGGTTGAGTTTATCTTACAATTTAAATTAATTTAGCATACAGTCAAATGCTGATGTTTCCAAATTATCATGAATTTAACAAGTCCAATTTGGCATATGTTACATAATTCAGCTTAGTCTTTTGGCCGCTCTAAGCCTGGCATTCGAGCTCGAGTGGGTATAATTGCATTTGTTCTTCAGCCTGTTTCGGCCCAATCGGAATGCCATTGAAAGTCCAAAGCAGGGCGGAAACCAATGCGCATTCAATGCATTTCACACTCTGCCAGCCAGCAGAAGCAACAACTGAGCCGCAAAACTAATTTAATTAACAAATATTTACCGACACATTACTCATCATTAAAGAGTTACCGGACATTGGTCTGTGGCGTGGGCGTGGGCGGGGGAGGACGACGGGGTGTTCATTACCCCGAATGCAGTGCGGCAAATAGACTGGGACTGCAGCTGAAGACCTTACATAATTATTTCTAATTAAAGTTTATTTAGCAGGTTGTTGTCGCTGTTTGCCAAATGAATGAATTATGCCATTGAGACTGACTATGACTCTGACCATGGCAAAAACATTTGCCACAGACCAAACACACACAGCAGACGCTCTCATAGCTGAGAAACTTTTCTATTTTTCTGCAGTCTGCGGTACTTAGCTGCGTGAGGTTGTGAGATACGAATATTAAAGGAACACATTTAATCGAAACTAGCTCAGAGTCAACAATTTTAATGCCGAAAAGAATTATAAAATAATAACTGGCTCATAGATGGCGCCACTACTAAAGTCAACTAACTTCAGTATCCCAAATCACATATTTCTGAATACAAAGTATATATCATAGGTCATATAATTTTATAATAATTTGGATTAACGTTAACTTAGAGCTGTCTTTAGTTAAGTTAATATTATTTAAGTATCTATATTAAAAAAAAAAACATTACTTATTAGTTTAAATCCATATTTAAATGTGTAATAATATATGTATATTAATTATGATAAAAGACAATGCCAAAAATAGTATATATTATTATGACCAACATATCAAAATTAAAAAGAAAATTATAAATAATATATTTATATGAATTTAAAGTAGAAATTTATATTTTTTATATATTTCTAAAAATATATAAACAAAAAAAAAAAAAAAAAGGAAATAAAATAGAGTTTCAAATATATTTTTATGTATATATAGATTTAGCAATTTTACTTCTCAATCATATTCGAAGACAGCTTTTCGGTTTGAGAGCTGAGCACAAAATAGTTTTCTATGATGAGCAATGGATTGTGTGTGAGTGTGAGTGGGCAGTGGCAAAGTTTAAAGTATATTATGCTACTTATTTACAAGCCACACACTCCCCCACACATGAACACACACACACACTCCCACGCACACACGCTTAATTTCCCAAGTGTGCGACGGAAATGCGCCGACGCCATTTTTGCCCGCGGCCATTTTTCGGGATACGTCGCGTGCCGCCTGAATAATTGATGCCGTGTTGGCTGTGATGGGTTAAGAGAGCTCTGCCCGTAACCGTAGCCTGTAGCCTGTAGCCCATCGCCCGTAACCCGTAACCCGTAACCGGGTAGCGAGCGCACTTGCTATTAATGAGTTTCTGCTGCCTATGTACATAATAAACGAGCTGCATGTGTGTGTGCGTGTGTGTGTGTCTGCAGGCCTTGCCATATTGTAGTTGACAAATAAGCGCTTAAGTAATATGCCAGCAACAGCAACAACAACAACAACAACAATAGCAACAACAACACGTGCAGGATATTACAGGCTGCTTTCCGCTTTATAAGTGAATATTAAATAAATTTGCCAGCTATTTGCGAGCAGCTACAGCAGCTACAGCAGCATGAAGGCCAACTAAAGCTGAAGGTTGGAGTTGAATTCAACTTGTAATTAATGTCAAATATTTACACATTCGCTGGAGATCAAAGGTTCTGGTCCCAGAGAAGCGTTGCTAATTAAATGACTATTTATATTTAAATTATACGCAACTACTTCAAGAGAAATTCACACAGACAGTGAGTAAGAGAGAGAGAGAGAGAGTGGGAAGAGGGGATAGCTTGCTGATAACTTGAGTACTCTGGACGTTGCATTCACATTTAGCAGCAACCCCTTTTAGCCTAGGCTGGGCAAACAGCAGCATGTGAATGGCTGAATGGTCCATCATCCGCCTCTGTTTGCAGATTGACGCTATGAATCTGAAAAGTTTGCCAACATACGCTTTGATCTACGCAATTAGGTTGTTAGCTATTTAGATTTATGAAGTGCAAATAGTTTTCAATTAAATGCGGGGAAGTTTATCCATTAATACAACTGAGCGTGGGCTATTTGAGTATTAATATGAAATATATATATCATGGAGAAAGCATAACTACACTTGGTAATGAGAGATTTTAGTTGAATGTTTTTATGAAATATAAATATCATGGAGAAAGCAATAATTAATATATTTACTTTTTAAATAAGAGATTTAAATATTGAATAATTGAATTTTACGTGGAGCAACTGCATCGTTATATAATGCTGGTAAATGTGTTTATATACAGCCTAATTTTCTACTCATTATTCATTACTAAGCGTCTTTTGTTGCCTCATTCATCTGCATAAAAAATTCAGCCAAAGGTAAACTGTATTAGCTGCTGCCTAGACTCAGCTAAAATGATACTCTGACTCAGCTGAGTACTTGAAACACTCATTATATATATATTTTTTTTATTTTACATTAACTTAACATAATTTTTCTTGACCCGAATAGTTATTATTTTGCCCATCATCATATATGCATTCCCCTATTTCATTGTTTATTTCATTTCATTAGCTTTCGATTCGAATAATTATCATTCGCATTGCATTGCTCTGAGGCCTTTGACTGAGTTTCAAACTGCATTTGTGCGCGCCTTTAGCTTGGACAAGAACCCGACTGTTAGTCGGCAGGCAGAAGCTCTCATATGTGTGCACGTTTACCGTTATGCACATATGTCTGTGAGGGCATGTGAGTATGGGCATGTGACTTGGTCCAGTTGTGCTCTGTTGTGGCACTGTTAGCGAAACGGAAATGTCGGCACACACGAGAAATGCATTTTGTAACCCAATTTCCGGCATCCGGTGTCTTTTTGACAGACGCCTCACCTCACAAACAGCGAGCGAGAGAGTGAGAGAGAGTGAGAGCAGCAGCCAGAGAGCGGGAACGAGCATGTGTGGGAGAGCGAGTGTGCGGAAATGAGCTTATGTGCATGCCGTGCACTACGCAAAAATTAACTCACACTCACAAAAGCTTTTTTCCACACATGCTGCTGCCCATTGGCCGCTGCCCTACGCCGACGACGACGGCGACGGCGACGAATCACTCACGAGTGAGCGTGCGTGCGTGCGCGACGAGCTGGCCGAGGCTCAAGCATCGCAACGGAAGCTTACGGTGCTTTTGCGGAAGCTTCACGACACGCAACGGGTGCTTTCGTCATGTTGAGCCGAATGCAGTTCGGCAGCCGCCTTCGCATTTGCATTTGCACTCGTGTCGCTCGGCTCTCGATTTGAGTGGCTTTTTGCACTCTTTTGTTGTTGTTGCTGTTGCTGTTATTGTTGTTTCGATTGAGTGCGAGCAGCTGTGGGCAACTACTCATGTGTGCAGTTGACTTGATTTGATGAGTTATTATAATGATTGCGATTCGTGTTGTCAGTTTGATTGATTGCTTAATGTAGTTATTAGATGCATGCATAGGTGCGAGTGCCACTCACACAGGTGGGCCAGCTTATATGCATGTATGTCTGTGTGTGTATGTGTGTGTGTGTGTATGCGAGAGCAATTGACAAGCAAATTAGACGGCTCATTAGAGTTGGATTTTATGCACAAATATGCATGCATGTCGACACCCGATCAGATATTATGAGAATACAGGGTCGATTAATCAAGCAAAAATATTGAATATGCCATATATTAACTCACATTTTAATGAGAGCTAAAGTGCAGTAGGTAATTAACACTGGATTAATTATTAAGGTATATAATATATAAATTGATTAATAAATAATATTATTCTGAATAATAATTATAATAATCTATAATGAAAGTTCTTTATTTTTATACTCATTCACGAAGTGAATTAGTATATTGGTTTTGTGCAATGTCCGTCTTGCTGTC
>NW_022046009.1:127920-158588 GCF_001654015.2 Drosophila navojoa
GAATGAGTATTTCGCAGTCGGTAGCGCCCGACTGCAACGTTCTTACTTGTTTTAAAATGTTTTTATAAGAATTTAATAATTGTGTGGCATTCGTATGAAACTTGAAATGCTTATCATTGTGAAAAAGATTATATACTCTAAACAATATTAAGAAAGGTGGAAGAATTGATTGATGATGGATAAAACTGCCTTGTATGGATAGTTGACAGAGAACAAATTTGTATAAAGAGTAGCGTAGAAATAATTGAAGATTAAATAATGCTTATGAGTTCAAAGGTGGTAATCGTAGTTTTAGTAATCGAAAGAGTCAATTTTAATTTATTTTTTAGTTATATTAAAATCTTATCTTATGTCTTATCGACTCATAATCATAAGTACCTAAAATTGCTCTATAATATTTAATGTGCTAAAAGTAAGTATTTAAAAGGCCTCTATAATATTTGGTGCAGTCTCATCGATTATCGGAATAGTTATGCTTGCAGCTTGTCACTTAGACTGACAAGGTCACTTTGTCAACGTCAATGCGCGTGCGTAAACCAATAAAATTTGTCTAGCTTAGCTGTCGAGCGTTGGCCGCTTAAGACAATAGCCGAATAAACAAAGGCTAAACGTCCAGAAGGGGTGCGGGTATCGGGTATCAGAGAGCGTGCATCGGACATTGGGATCGAACTGGCTTTAATGATTCAATCCAAATATGGGTGTCAATAAGTTAACAGACAGACAATGTTGCACTTGCCGCAGCCATAAAAACGGTTTGCC
Source organism: Drosophila navojoa (assembly GCF_001654015.2). The sequence continues at coordinate 128,680 of NW_022046009.1, forward strand.
CCTAGCTGGAAAACGGCCAGAAACAGCAGCAAACAGCGGCTGACAGAGAAAGAGAGAGAAAGAGAGAGAGAGAGACGGAGTTGCAGCTAGACTTGGAAATTATGAAATGCATTTAATTTTGTTGCGCACTGTTTTTCCTTCTTTTTCCTTTTTGTCTTTTATTTGTTTTTGTTTTTGTTTTTTTCAGTCTTTGCTTTGTGTGTGCATAAGGAAAATCTATAAAAATTCCATTGACCATATTTTAAGCCATTGGCATTGGACTTGAGCGTGGACCTGGACTGGGTCTTGAGAGAGTCTTGGCTGTTTAAGGAAGCAAATGTTTCCGTGCAGCTGCCAACTAGCTGACAACTTGTATGGCCTGTGTTTTATGTGCCACATGCAGTAGCAGCCGCAGTAGCAGCAGCAGCACAGTTGCACAGTCGTATATTGCAATCTGTCTGCAATCATGTCACATCATTCGCCATAACTGGTTCCAAGCTGCTGCTGCTGCTGCTGCTGCTTCTTTAGCAAGTAGCAATGGCCATGGCCATGGCTAATGAGCGCGCTCGAGGGCGTTTTTCATATAAAAGCGTTTATTATCGAGCAGCAGCGCAGGAAGAGGAGGGGAAAGCAAGGCGGGTTGAGCATAAATCTCCAGTATATATGCATAAAACTTGCACAATAACTGCTTGACAGACGGACAGTTAGACGGACGGACATTGCTGGTGGGGGCGTTCAACTTCAACAGTAGCAGCAACAACTTTTGGCCAAGAGAGAGACACAGACAGAGAGAGAGAGAGAGAGTGAGGCAGAGGGAGAATATTGTAGTGCAGTCAACAAGGACACTGTCATAACTTTTATAATGGTCAACAGCAGGAGCCGGCAGGAGCAGGCAGGAGCCGGCGTGCCCGGCCTGACAGTAGATAAATTCTAAGCAAAGCAACTTTTGTTTGTCCTGCGCTTTGGCAGCCAAGCTGCAAGCCATGCTGCACTGACAGTTGGCCAAGTGCAAAAACTGAGCCAAAGACAAAAAGCGAGAAGAAACGAAGAAATAAATTGCATAACAACGACGACAAAGGCATGCTCTGCCTGCTTTAGGCTTAAGGGAATCCAAGCCAAATAAGAAACAGATTTCAAATGTAAAGCCAATATACCCCATGCATACCCGCTCTGTAGAGAGCATCTGAAGGATACATGTAAAAAGTGTTGGACGCTCTCTCTTTGAAGATTTGTTCCAGCAACCACTGTCTCGGCGGTCAGGCCATAAATCGAAGCAGATGCTTAATTTTTCAGCAGACTGCAGCCCTATTGAAGGCATTCAAATGCTGGCATTCGGCCAAGCTAAGAACTCAGATTGCGAGTTACGTTTTTGCTATTGACAATTGACATAGTTTCGGAACTATTTGACAGGCAGACAAATAAAAGAGCTTCGTAATGCCACTATATCTGATATCATGTGTGAGTGTGTGTTTCTCAGTGAGTGTGTGTGGGTGGGAAAAGATGTGTATTTATGCTGCCTGCTTTTCAGATAATAAGGTTCACTGGAAGAAGATAGTCACTGCCCTATACTAACACACACGAACACAAAGGGGATAGCAATGAAATCCTTTCAGCAGCTCAACTTATAATTATGTGCTATGACTAATGAATTCCACACTTAATTCTGTTGATGATTTCGACATGGCTACAAAGAACTTCTAATAGGTACAGACGTTTGTAGATAAAGCCATTGAATAAACTAAAATCAAAATCTTCCATTTTATTGAAGAGTATATGAAAGTATATCGATTCAAAACCATTTAAGTTTTAGCTTGTGCAGGAATCAAAGCTAAGCGACGATTTACTCTAAGCTGATGCTTCTTGCTTATTCATAGATATGGAGAACTAAAAACGAAAACAAAATTGTTAAGTTCATTTCACATACATTTCAATTTGTTGGTTACCTCTTCTTCTCCGCAAATCATTGAAGCGTTGCAACGCGTTGTTTCTGTGATATTAAGTTTTGAAGTATGCTATCGATTCAGTCTGCAAAGATTACTTCTGCAATAGATCTCATGGAACTAGTATTGAATGTAGTGCATTGGAATATAAATTAGGAAAGATAAAGAACTAAGAGCAGTCAATTTAAAAGTAAATTACTAAAATATTTGCTAATAGTATTAGAGAAAATACAATAACAACATAATTCCATAAAGAGCTATCGCTTATTCAGCTCTTTAAAAAAATTTTCCCATTTTTCCATTTTCACATTTTTTTTTAATGAATAATAATTTTACAAACATTGGCCAGACAAACTAATTAAAAATGCAAAATATACATACATACATATATATATGTAAATATACAGTCGGTTAGTTAATTAAGAGTTTGATTGATTGCTTGCATTGTCAAATCGATATAAATAATGCCAGGCCAAAGGCCACGCCACGCCTCTGAAACACGGCTCAAATGTGGCCAACGGAACTGGAATTTGACCAAAAATCACGCATATAATAATTACAATTTATGCATAGAGTTACATACAGACTGTGTCTGCCTATGAGTGTGTGTGTGTGTGTGTGTGTGTGCACACACATAAATATATTAATTACTGCATCAAATATTGAACATTATTATTTTGCATTTGATGGGCAGGACAAATGCTGTGTGGGATTATCTGACTAGTTAGACAACCTGTGCGTGCATTTTCATATTTTCACGTTTTCATATTTTCCCATTTTCACATTTCCACTAGGCAATTCAATTATAAATTATATTTACTCATCGAAAATCAGCTGAACCCGTTCGATATTGGAACCAGAAAATTTGGCTGAGATTCAAATCGAATCAACACAAATGATTTATTGATAGACATATTGCGATTTATTTGCATACATATTAAAATTTAATTCAGTAGATATAAAAATTAGTACATTTGGAAAGGGATTTGACGAAAGTAGATATTGGTGCAGAGAGGATCAGACGATCGTTTACCTATGAACATGTTAACGGATTTAATGATGGTTTATCCACATAATAGCACCGACATCTATCTATATTATCAAAGACAATTGACTTTCTGCCGTCTTAGTTATTGGAATCCTTAATTTTAAATATCAATTTTATAATTATTTACATTAAGAATATGTATAATTGTATATTTATAATATAAATTAAATTGTTATATCTTTGTTAGCTCATTTATCAAGCCATACCTTTTTAATTTGATATCTTATCTCTACGATAATAATTATAAATATTTATATTTTATTCCATTTTGTAAATTTTATATAGAAGTCCCCAATTTTTCGAGAATAGCAAATCAGTTTCATATCAAAGTCTGAGTGAAACATAAACGTTTGAATCTCAAAAAGGAATCTTGTCTAATTTCTGCAATTCAGTTAACTAAATTGATTTTTACACCTTTGAATTGTCATTTTAATGATTCTATTTGAGCTGAAGCAGGCAAAGATTTTCAGGTGGAATGGGCTACGTGTAAGAGTCCTTAACTTGGCCAGGAATCATTCTAGCTGGACCATTATATGTATATGTATGTGTGCCTCTAGTAAGACCATTATATGTACACATGTGCTTGTCTGTGAAACATAAAAAGGAAACCCATTATCATTATGATCACTGGCATTAACATTTAAAAGAAATAAAATATAATTTATTATCAGTTGGTTGTCATTTGCGACGACTCGCATCGGCCAATTGGGTGTTGATGCGAAATTATTAATTTTGCCACATATCCTACCGAAGCAGCAGCAGGAGCAGGAGTCGTGGCAGGCATGTCTTTGGGGCGTGTGAATGTGTTGCAAGTGAATGCCCATATGAATGCGAATGCCATTTGGACGCATCATTACGATAACAATCGCAGCTAAACGGCGACAGGCTGCTGCACAAGCAGAGGCAGAAGCAGCAGATGCCGAAGCTCTGCCAGAGGCAGGAGATGAAGAATGATTGCGACAAGAACAACATTTCCGTGGATGGTTCCGTCTCGGTCTTCATTTCGAATTCCTGACGTTCGCTTAATAATGCAAGATGCATGTCGATATGTCAATGCGTTTGCGCGCAATCGATCATTTAGGCGACGGTCACTCTCTCCCTCTCCCTCTCCCTCTCACACTCTCTGGAGTGGACACTGGCTCCAATTGCTACTACTCGAGTAGTGGTCTGTGGCCTGTGCCTTGCTTTGACATAATGCTGCCAGATTAACACAAATGATAAACCCGCGTATCTCTCGGCAGGCAGCGCAGGAGCGGGAGCGGGAGCAGGAGAAGTGGGCATGTTTAGGCATCATTATCAATTTTTAGTTGGCAATTTTATGGCACGTCGCAGTCACGGCTGATAAGCCTAGGCACGCCAGGGGCTAGCCATAGTGCTCGCTCCGATCTCGGCCAGCCAGGGCTTTGGCTCCTGCGTTAGGGCTGCGCTACTGTCAGGCGAATGCAATAATTTATTGTCAGATCGTTCCAGCAATGATCAACAAGAAGTACGTCAACTGTTTTTAATGCCACGTTGATTTATCGCCGGGGCTGTCCACACTTTTTGCGCCACTCGGACAAAGTTGTCATAAGGACAACAAAATCAACGACCAGCTACAACAACAACAACAACAACACGAACAAGTTGAATGCGAGCCTTTCGCAGCAGTTTTATTGTTATTTTATGCTAATTTCGCATTGCTGCGCACAGATCACAAGATCACAGATTTTATACATGTATAAATATGTCTATATATACACCTTGTATTGAAAAACATCACATGCCTTCTGTAAATTTATATAAATCAAAATCTGCAAACATTATAATTACACGAATAAATAAATATATATATTCAAGTCTACATATAGGAATATAAGGTGCTTAATAAATAAGAAGGAAACAAACCAAAAAAATGAAAAATTTATAGAATGTGTTTGAATAGTTTTTAATAAATAATTTGAGCTTATAATAAAATTACAAAAATAAACATTTTTATGTTTGATAATTATATGAGCAAAATATCAATCAAAAACACACACAAATCCGTCAAATCACAATATGAACCGATTAAAATGTGGGTATAGATATATATTTCTGGAAATAGTTTTTACACATCCAAAATTCCATTTAAGTATATAAAAGAAAATCTCATTAAGAAGCTTACTTTGTTTTTAATATTCATACCTTATTTATAGCTTATGTATATTTGTTTTATTTTACGATTAATAAGAATCTATGCAACTTGTGATCTTTTGTTTTATTTATGATGAACTCAATTTTTACTTCACCTACAAACTCAGTGCCTCTATAATGTTTTCTGATTGGGAACTCACACAAGGAAAATATATATATATATGTAAAATTTAAATTCTACAATTTAGCATATAACAACAATTATGAAAGTTGTCTTTGAATTTCAGGTTTTCCAATTAAACATAAACCCAAACAAAATCCATAATGAGGTTAGATGCGGCATTATAATTCCGTGAGCAATTACGGCGGACGTGAGTTTAGTTCTATCACCTTTCGGGCAAGTGTCAAAATGAAACTTGTTGACAAAGTTTGAAGGCATTTCATATCGCGTAGTCCCCTATTAATTTGTCTGGCTCGCTTTTGCATAATTTTCACATAAATTCACTAATCATTTTCGTCAGGCCCAAGCCCAAAAGTCAAACCTCGCATATTAATTTCCATCATAAATTACCAAAGAAAAAGTAACAGAAAAAAAAAAGAATTTACGAAAATAAAAAGAGCTGGCTGACATTCATTTATAACGCTGCGAGAGCCGGCCCCGAAAATTCTCAGTGTGTCTATAAAATATTAAATTTATATTTCGTTTGCAATTGTCGCCGACAGTTTGCCAGTTTCCAGTTTGCCTCTTTGCCAGCCTGGCAACACTTTACTCGCCTCGACTCGACTCGCTTCGCTTTGTCACATAATAAATGTCTGCACAAGGCGCTCCAGCTGCCACGCCCAGCATATGCGGCCCAGAGCCAATGCCGAAGCTGGCCAAAATTTATGTGCCATATGAGTTTTTAAATGAATTGCGCCGCGTCAGCAGCTAAGCGACTCCAACAGCTCCTAGACATGTAGCATAACATGCATTCGTATCTCCCTCTTCCCCACTTTGAGTTATGGCCGAGCAAATTTCTCATAAAAATCTATTTTTCATTAAAATCAGTTGGCTGTAAATGGTTTTGGGTTTATAGTATGAATATATAGTTCTTATGATTAAATATATGGGGTGAGAAAAATGAAGGTAATAAGAAAAAGTACTCTCTGCTGGCCTATTCTAATATTCTCACGACTCTACTATCGCCAGATTAACGAAGAGTATTATCAATTACGATCATAGAAATAATCATCTGACTAACAAAAATAATACCAATAATAATAATAATCATGTAATTAATATTGATTATGTTGTAATTATATTGTTTTGTGCAATTTGATTGGCTAAGCCAAAAGATTGAATACTTGAACTAATACTCGATTATTCAGCCAAAGATTCCACATTTAAGCAGCCGATGTGGGCAATAACTCAACTCCATTCAACTCAACTGTAATTGTGTTTCTGAAGGTAGAAATCCGAAATGCGCTCATTATAATTGCTCATCTACAATTGGTTTCCAATGCTCTTCTATGATCGGTCGAATCGAATGGAATTTGAGGAAACATTTTTTTGCAATTGTAGACTAGCTGGACTGGCAAGACAGACCGTATATCTATTCGTATGTAAAGTTTAGTTACAATTCAAATATAAATACGACAATTGAGTTAAAGTAATGCAACAAGATTTCCAATCTGATTTGATAATTTGTTGGCCAAGCGGAGTCCGCGGGACGACTGGCAGAGCTGTATGCTAATGCCGTGATTAGCTAGCGATTGCGATTAGGCAACGCAAATGGATGGCCATAAATCAGGCAAAGTGCAGTTCACTTTCACTTTATGCTGACTTTTCGCTTTCAATCAAGCTGCTAAACGCTGCCAGAGATCAGATCAACCGAAGCGTCGGCACCTGGCGACACCTGCCGTCAAGCATTTTCGCTTTGGCTCGTCGTGGGCCCAAATGTCTCAGCAATCAATTAATTTGACATGCAAGCCGAGCGCCGAGGCAGTCGACGCTCGAAACGAGACGCTAGAAATTGCCAATAATCCGAAGGGGGCGCTATTGCAATCCTTTCACTTTTGCCACTGCCAACAAAATTTGTTTGGCCTGCAGTGAGATTCGACGGCTCTGATATATGCGCTAACAAATGGTAATTGCGTGCTGACATTAGATAACTGCTATAAAAGACACTGCAGCTGAAGGAATCGAAAGAAAATCGAAAATTGATGAGCCTAATGAAACGAAAAGTATTCTTAGAGAGAGCAGATACTAAAGAATTATATAATATATACTATATTCTAAGCATTATAGGTTGAAAAGCTCGTAAGGTAATAGAAGCAATAAATTATATTTGTAATATAATTTGCCAGTTGGATTTCTTCTAATTTATATATTCCTATAATGAAGTATGAGACTGGAGTAACAGTTGACCTCCTTCATCGACCCAAACATAAATTTCTAACGCTTTACAATTCGAAATAGTCAACGAAAATGTGGATAATTTTCTATACAGAATTGCTAGATTTTATATACACATATAGATTGTATGCATGTAAATAAAGGCTACATCACATGTAGATCTTGCAATAATTTAAAGTCAAATCTCTAAAAGGGGAAGCTAAGATACTGATGGTTTCTTTTGACTGCATTATTAGAAGAGCTCTTTTACCATGCATGACTATTATGCAGTTGGTAAAGCCCTTACTTACATCATCGATTCTATTCTATTATTATTTCCTATTCTACTTTTATTTCCTGTACTTTATATTCTATGTCTATATTAGAACCTAGATCAACAGAATAAGTTTGATGCCTGAATAATTCAAGATTCATCATATATGTGAAATCATGTTCATTATCTTGCGTTAGCTTGGTATTTATAATTATAATTATTTCTTCAGCTCAGATTAATTGTATGTCAGCGATGGCTACTAAAGTCTATATAATCATCAATTTGACAGCCGCACGCAATGAAAATGTAGCTCATCGAGAACCAAAGCAATAGCAACAACAACACAAACTGGGGGAAAAAAAAACTATCAATAAAAACGAGAATAGAGCGAATGCAATTAAAATTTGCAGACTGGTAAATCCGGCCAATCAACTTGATAATTTTATTTGCCAATTGGATTTTGTGCGTTTTGCGCATTTTGTGGGTCAAATGCGGCGTATGCGCGATTTGCGCTTACCAAATCGGTAAATCGGCAACAAGAGCCGCATGCCACGGCAAGTCCACATGGCATATGTGGCATATGTGGCATGGCATGGCATGGCTTGGCTTGGCAATTTGATTGCATTCGAATGCGCTGCGGACAGAAACATTTGTAAAACATTTTAATAACCATTGACAATAGCAATAACAGCAGCAGCGACAGCAACAACAGCGATATGGATTATACAGTGGTTCACAGCTTATTAAAAATAGAAAAAAAAAAATACTTTGAGCATTTATAAACTAAATGAGAGCCAACAATATTTAAACAGCAGTTTCTAGTTTTTTATTTTAAATTTAAAAATATTTACTTATTTTTTAAATATTTTCCAAATATTAAATTAATTAAATGTGCCGTAACCCACTGTTTGCAGAGCTGCTGTGCGGCATTGCGTAAAGCCAAATCGCAATAGTTGTGCAGCTGCTGGAGCTCAACATTTATGATTGAAGTAGAATTTTGTGTTTCGATTGCTCCTCATTAAGAGCATTTAATACAGTTGAAAAATTGTTGGGTAGACAAAAGGCCTCACGAACGTGATCAACATTCATTTCAGTTATTATTCCCAACTCTTTTATACAATTTCTGAGAATTGCAATTCATCAGCTGAACGGGCTACAGAGCTCTAAATCAGAATATTTATTGTATTGTTATTTATTGTATTAATAATTATATAATATATATTCGGTGCGCGTTTCAATACTATAAAATAAAGCGGAGCCAAGAAATGATCAATTGTAAATGCCTCAGATAGGATTTTGGGCTAGAATTGAAATTAACATATTTATTGTGTTTATTTACTTAAATATGCTAATTTATTATGGTAGGTATGACAGCGGTGTATATATAAATATAATATATACCTACCTTATATATAATAATATATATACATAAGTATTCGGCAGTTATATGATGATATGATATGCTATTGTATATCATGAGGCATTCCTGAACTTTGCTTGCATATATTCTTGGAAGCTAATGAGCTTTTACAGCAACTCTGACTACAATTACTGGCAATGTTTAGCTTTAGTTTAATTACATAATTATGTATTGATTAATTCATACATTAAGAGTAAACACCAGCTGCGCGAGAGATAGAGAGAGAGAGAGAGGGATAGCAAAGGTAAAGAATAGAAGCCAAAAATATTACATACATTTATGAATATGTCTGCGTGTGTGCATATGTATGTAAGCTGAGAGCAGAGCACAGAATATTTCATGCAAATTTGCTTATGTGTTTGTGTGCACTGAGCGTAGATGAGCGCGATACCTCAAATGAAACGGTAAATTTACGAGAGCTTTAGAGGAGAGTGAGCACTGGCATTTACTGTTATGTTGACTATGAATGGAATAATGATGCAAAGGAAGGCAAAGCTCTACACTAATGCAGACTTTGCTATGGAGTAAGCGAATTTCGATTGAAAAGAAGCCACGCACATGCAAATACATACATATATTTTATTGGGAATTACATTCAGGGTGAGCTGGTAAAGTATAATTACTGAAGCAGAAATATAATTGTTAAAAGTCAAGGTTTATTTTAAAGTTAGCTTTCAATTTTACATAAGCTCGAATGTCAAATAAATAATTAAATAAATTCATTGGCGTATTAATTCTATCAACATGAACTACATACACACATAGTGATTTCAGAGGAATCTGTTAAGTCCTCTTATATGTGGCATTAATGATGCTAAAAATGGAGGCTCTGCTATCCTATATTATTATTATACTGTCTGTTTTATATTTATTATATTTATCTGCAAGACAGTTTGACTATTATTTGTAACCTAATTGTTTTGAAGGTGGCTTGCATTGTGTCTATCATGAATTTCTGATGCGACTAACAAAAATATGTAATTAGTTTCTAAACAAATTTAAATAAAAGGTACTCTAAAGTAGTTAAAGAGCAGAATGAGAGTTAAACTAGTAAGTCCACATACATATATGTCAATTTTTTAACTAATCTTATTATTCATTCTCTTCAGCAGTCCTTAATAGAAATTTAAATACAATTGCAGTAAACTGTATTTCATATTATTTAAAGCAGCAACTGTTATAGCACAAGTAACTCCTTTATATCTCAAGTTTATGGAGATTTTTTTGAAGCCAACGCTGCGAAACTTGTTGAACTTGATAATGTTGCCAAAACGTTTTATTACTTCCACCTATGCCAACAATTAACATAAGAATTTCGGCTTTGGCTTCAGCCAAGCTGCCGAGAAAAACTTTTCGCCCAGACAGCCAAATAGTTGTCTAGCGCACATATTTCTATGCAGCCCAGAGCATCCTCAGAGCTAACCAGCTGGCTCCTGTGCCTTCTTAGAGCTCACCGACTGGCTTCTGTGTGCCAGTCCTATCAGTTACTTCAGTCGTCGTGGCTCTCCTCGCTCCACTTGCGAGTTCCGCAACTTTTCACTCGAGCAGCCACTAAATTTGTCATGACACACAATATCTGTGAAAGAAGTTTTGCGAGCTGTTTTGAATTACATCGAGTTTGTGGAGCTACTTCACCTGTGCATCTGCAGGTGCAAACAAATTGAGTGCCAGTAGCTCTAGTCTCAGTCAAAGTCTCGGCCTCTACCTCTCCCTCTGCCCCTACCCCTGCCTCAGCCAATTGCCAATTGCCAATCAATTTCCATTTCAATTTCAATTCAATCAATAATTGCAACTTCAATTAGCCAAAGACAAAAGGAACAGCCACAAAACAATTGCCAATTACCAAAGCAACTGCTGCAGCGCTCTGCGGAATACAGGGTAGCAAGCACTACCGGCTATGAAAAACAAAAATCGAAAACGAATGAAAAGAAAAGATTCACATATATTATTTGCAGCTTGTTGCTTTACAAGGAAAGTAAAGACTTGACGTTTGTTATAGATAAATATTAGTTTAAGGACAAAGAAACGTTTATTTGCAATAGAATCAGACTTGTATATACCTTTGGATAAAGAAATGATATACATTCTTATATACATACATATTTATGGCATAAGATCTTCTTTCCATCACTCTACTAGGATTAGATTACAACTACCGTTGCTCTGATGGGACAGCGAAGGCGACTGCTTCTGTCTTAAGATCAAAGAGCTTATTGGTCTCCACTGTTCTAATATACAGTCATACTTACTTGCAATGCATGTGTGAATATTATAATAAATTTAGAATAAGCTCATCTGAGCTACAGATATAAAGAGATATATTTTATATTAAATTATTATACTTTGATAATTGAAACTTAAATTTTATTTTTTAAAATAAGCAAATTTTCTAAAATCATAAATTAAGATATCATCATAATATTTATTTTTATTTGAATAAAAATCTTTTAAGAATTCAATCGTGTCTAAAAAATTTCCTTTCCTACTGATTTGTGTGCTCGGTTGTTTCATCGCTCTCTATATCAAGTCAGAAACACCAACTGACTGTTCTCACTAGATAATTAATTCAAAAAGAAATCATCGTGCCCTTTACTCTGCCTGTGGTTTCACTCACAGGGTATGCAACAAGTTGGTCATATCCATCATTATTCACGTTCGTCATATTTTTTGACAGTGGAATAATGGAAAATATCACTCAAAAGCCGTTGACTGCAAAATAAATAAAAGCAAAAGTAAACAACAGCAACAGCCAGACGAGGCGCAATCAGGTCGGGAGGGGGGCGCGTCAGGAGGGGGAGTCAAAAGTCAACTTTTGTATTTGAGCTAGTTATAATTGGCATTTTAGAACGGTTCAAGGTTTCACTGGGGTTTCAGTGGGTCCTCGATTTAGCATTTTTCCACTTTTATTTTCGGCGTTTCGCAATTTCGCATTGTTTTCAAATTTTTTTTTATGATTTGATTTTGGCTTGGTTTTCGTTGCATTGGCCGTTAAGGGGTTAAGCTGGCCAACTGGGGCGTGGCGTGGCTGCAATTTGCATTGCATTATGTAATTAGACAAAGTCCATGAGCTGCACGCGAGGAAGAGCGAAAGGGCGAGCGAGCGGGAGACCCAGTAAGAGGCCGCGGCAGGCGGACAGACCGCAAGGCCTCTTCAGGCGACGACACGTAATGGGCTTACATTATGTCTGGGCCAGGGCAGGCCATGCTTGCATCAACTGAGGATCTTGAGTTCATCGTGGCAGCGGCATCTCTTTCACTTGTCGCCGCCGCACCACATGTGCTCCGCACGCAGCCAGCCCCGAGTCGCCGATGGTCGCTCCGGCTTTGAGTCTGTCTCTGGCCATGCATCATAATCAGCGGCACAGACTGGCTGCCTACACTGCGCGAAATGGGCGCTCAGTTAACACCTTTCAGCATTTATAAGCTGAAATAGTTGCGCTCTATGATTTCTTATTTTGCCCAAGCGACTTCAAGCTGTGCACAGCCGCGGCTGCTGCTGCCGCCGCTGACGTCGCGTCGCCTGCAGGCAGAAGCGTTGCAAGCTGCCGCCGTTGCTGACGTTCCCGACGACGCGTCGCTGCCAGCGTCTGCGCAGGCGCACGCTGCCATCGCGATTACCACGCAAAAGCACCACGAGATGCCAGGGCTGAGAGCCAGGCGCAGACCCCAAAACGGATTACACCGAATAGCGAATGCACTTCACTTTGGAATCATAAAGTGTGCAAATTTATCGAGAGCCAATTGTATTTATCGAGTAATGCATTTCAGCCGATTGGCATCACCAATCGATAACTCATTGCATTAGCTACGACTTCAGTGATATTTATTATCGAGAAACGATAATCATATCGATAACTGCGAATTTCTTAAAGTATGTTAGGGGCAAGGCCTGTTGAATAAATATATGATAAATAACTAAATGAGTATTCGATAACATATTTTATTAAGCGATTATTTTGAGATATTTAATGGCATGTTTACCTAAAACGTAAGAGAAGCTTGCGAAACTCATATCTAGGCAATATCTATTTTAGTTTATTATCTATTTAATTTTTCGATAACATATTAAAGTAAACAATTCTTATGGAGTATCTGCACTCTTAATTAACATAATTAAAACATCAGTGAAACGTATTATTGATTAACGATACTTTTAACAATGAAGTCAAGTTTTCTTAAGTATGTTAAGTTTATCTTATATATATAAATATGAATATATATTATAAAAGTTATCGATCGATTTATAGTCAACCTTGAGTTGACTAAGAATATAATTGTATAGCCTGAAAGAGGGCACTGTATTTATTGTGGGGGTATTTTACTTCATAATAATAATATTTCTAGACACATATACACTTCCATCTCCCTAGGAGTTGCGTTTGGATACTCGATCTAGCCTCGCATACCCTCGATCGCTTGTAGGGTAACAAAGCCACAAGCCTAAAGTGCAGTTTAGTTGCTTGAAACGTTTGCATCGTTTCCATTTTGGCTCACGTTTGCATCTTGGCCACGTTTCGCATCAAGTTCAAGGCGTTTGAACTCTTGACATTTGGCAACAGCGGCAGCAGCAGCGGCAGCCGCAACGGCTTTACTGCTGGCCCGTAAATGTAACAACTCGATTAGCGCGAAAAATTCGAGCCCCGCGGCCGCAAAAGCTGGCTAACTGGAGCGTTAGGGTTTAGTGTGAGTGTTTGGCAGCAAGAGTTGTTGGGGCCTAACATTAACTGGGCCTCATTCAGTTGCCCCTTTTCCACTCCTCCCCTCTCTCACTCTACCTGTCTCTTTCTAGCTCTAATTGGCCTGAGTTTTAACTGCATATTGACTGGGATGCTGCTGCTGCTGCTCCCACTGCACGGTTCCTTGTGCCATTTACCGTTGTGATGCGCTTATGGCCAACCGAACAGGACGAGCCTGAGGACGAGTCGTAACACGCGAATCATCATCACGATGACGCTGAGCTCTACAAAAATGCACAGCCGCAAATGTCTGTTTCGTCTTTGTTGTTGCTGTTGTTGTTAACGTGGCTGATTGCAGCACTTGGCACAATAACAGGATTACACTGCAAACCAACAAAGCTGAAGTTGGTCCAACAAAACAAATACTCCAGCCAGCCAGCCAGCCAGCCAGGCAGGCAGGCAGCACTCCCACACGCATGAGCACGCGTCGTAGGTGAAGTGCTCAAAATAAAAAGCCAAAACAAAAAGAATAGAGGGACAACAGGCCTCTCAATTGCCACAGGGCTATGCGAGGCACGCAGCTCTGGTAAATAACCAAAAAAAAAACAAAAACAAAAATCCTTTATGCATTCGCATTTGACCGCTATGCGGAGTAGGATTGTTCAAGGGATTGACATGAACATGGCCAAATAGAAAATGGCAAATGGAAATTGCAAAATGGCAAATGCAACGCGTTCTGCCTCCCATTGTGTACTCGTGCGGCAGGTAAATGATATCGCTGAGCCCGCAACGAGCGCGCCTCTTTTTTACGGGGTTTATGCGTGGCCCTTTATATGAACTGGAGCCCATCTGAGGCGGAGTACTCAAAAACTAGCATGCACATACCTATGTATATACCTTTAAATGGACTACACCTATTATAAGCTTTGGAACGAATTGAACCATTTAAATAGCTTCTGTTAACAACATAGATTTAACAGGCAAATTGAAGCAATAGCTTAAATTTATACAAATATGCATGCCAATATATGGTTTCTGTGCACCTTCGGTCTATTCGCCTCTCTTTTCTTTTATTTACTTCTCTTCTCCTCTTATCTTCATCTCACCATCTCATCTACCCTTGCCTGTTTATTGCTCAGATCTTATTATCCTATCTAATTCTCATCTTTTTTTCTGTGTCTCTTCTTCTTCTCGTCAGCTAAGCTTTGAAGATTTTTCCTTTTTTTTCTCTTCTTCTCTCTTCGTATCGTCTCTTCATTTCAATAGCCTTTCCTTATACTTATCGTTTTCTATTCTTTTCTTTTTCCTATCTCCTCTTCTCATCATCTCATCTTTTCCTTTTATCTGCTATCTTTCTCTTCTCATATTCTCTTTATCTAAGACTTCTAATCTCTTCATTATTTCTCATTTTCATCATATCTTCAGCTTTTCTCAACTACTCTTATACTTTTTAAATTTCTTTTCTTCGTAGTTTCTTTTCTTCTCTTATATCCGGTTCCTCTTCTTCTCTTCTCTTCTCTCCTCTTATCTTGTCTCTGCTCAATTTGATATGCAAATTACGTAGCTCAATCAAATTTGGCTACAAGTTTTCGTTCGCTCCGCATAAACAAACGCATTTGTTATCATTTGCGTCCAGTTAGCCAACCGGCTCACGCCGCGCAGCTCCCACTGCCCCGCCCCCTGAGCTACGATTTGCAGCGAACGCAGCAAAAATTGTCGCAGCAGCCAAATCTGATCAAATATGGAAAATACAGGTAGCCACAGTGCAGCCACCTACGCGCAGCGTTAATTGACCTGGCCTAGAAGTCGCCTAGCCACTTTATCAAGTGCTGAGTGGGGAGGGGAAGACTGAGAGAGAGAGAGAGAGAGAGAGAGAGCAGGCGGAGAGGAAAGCTGTGTCTAACTGAGTCTCAGCCAGGCTAGTTGCTGCCGTGCTCTAATTTCGCGAACGTGGCCAATCAGTGACGTCTTGGGCCACCACAACAAGAAAGAGTGAGTGCCAAAGGCATGCTCGACTGGCAGTCACTGTAGAGCTGAAGCAGTTCCTGCTGCCTGTTGCATACCTCAGCTATGCAACTGTATACCCTGTGCCCATTGCCGGTGCCTGCGAGGGTATCGAAACCCATTTGCAAATTAACTTGAGGCTAGACTCAGTTTCAGGCAGCAGCTAAATTGTATTTAGACTTTGCTTCACTGGAAGCTGTCGAGCCTCGGCTGCCTGCCTTGGCATCAGTGAATTAAATCACGTACTAGATTAAAAATTGCGCATGAAATTAATAAAACGAGCCGTTTCAATGGAGGAAGACAGGGCTATGTAGGAGGGGAAGCGGAGCCAAACCGGTTGCAAAAGCCCTTTAATCTATATCGGAGCTGCAGCGAACAGCAGCCTTTGTCACTTCATAAATTGTGCGCTGTAAATCGAAACCCGCATGTAAAACACAAGTCCCCAAAATAAATAAAATTAAAAATAAAATCAGCAGAAATTCCAAAAACAAAATGCGAACAATTTATGGAATTGTCAGCGGGCTTCAAGCTGCGCGCGTTTCAATAAAAATCAATCAGCGAAATTTATAGAGCACTGTCGACAGCTGTTTAACACTCTGGCCAGAGAGTCTGGAGACAGCGGACCAGAACCATAAACCAAAAGGCCCGGCTGACCGCCTGCCTCCACTCGGCCCCCTCCCTTCCCTTTCTCGCCCCTTGGTTGGCATGTCAATGCGTAGGTGTTATGCAATGCATTCAAAGCGCCAAGAAACAAAAGCCGCAGCAACCGCTGCACAGCAGGCGCACCACTGCACCAGAGCTGAGTCAGGCCGCTCCCCCCAACCAACACCCTCGCCCCGCCCACACTTCACACCTTGCAAAAAGCCACTTAGCCCATGACTGAGCAGTAGGTGGAGCCGCGCGACTGACAGCCGACTTTTATATATCGCATATGCCGAGCCGACTATGAATACCTCCAATATATAGATATACATGTGTATATATATAGAGAGATATGCATATGGGTATATACCATATATTGATTTATCATATTTCGCGCGCGCGCGCTGCAATTGACAGGCTGCGATAAAAAGTTAAAGTCGTGCATTTATTGTTTAATTTTATGGAAGTATCTATGGAAGTATCCATGTGATTTACGGCTAGTTAAATACTCTTTCGATTGCATAAAAAATTGATTAAATACTAGCTTGTTGTATTAGTAATCGAAAATTATTATCTATATAAATGAAGTTTGTAGAAATTTTAATAGAATAGATAAGTATAGATTTTTATATAATTTTTTTGAAATTATTATTATTACAATATTGCTATAAGTATTTTTCTTTGTCAAATTGTGTGTGCAGAGAGGGAGAGATAGTGAGATAGAGGGTGCGAATCACTTTGCTATAAAAGATGCATACTATATGTGAGGAGGTAAGGGCGACATTAAAATAAATATTTAATCAAATCAATCTGGAATTTAGAATAGTAGTAAATATTGCAAAACTATGTATTTATAACTGCAATATACAATACAAGAAAGGGCAAGCAATCTATAAAGAACTTGCATGAATACCAAAGGCATTATACAGTGTATAAATAAAGTCTTCATACAGCGACTAATTCTTTGTGTGGTAGCAATGAAAAAATACATGTAAAGCCCAAACAAAAGAGCAAAACATCTACTTCAATTATAGTCTTATTCAAATATTTACAGTGGAATACGGTTAGAACGACGTCGATCCCCTGAGTTTCATTTATCCGGATTTCACTGTAGTCTGATTTTAAAGCGAAAAATATTGTAATATAGAGTTAATTAATTAAAAAAGAAAAATGTTTTCATATATTATACGCTATATACACTTATATTTTTCATTTATAGTACGAAGACATTATGGGCTCACTGTATGTATAAATTGCACTGAATGATTCGATTTTCACTTGCTTATTACGTGTGAATCATTGGGCAGCCAGCAGCCCGTTTGCTGAGCGGCCGCCCACTCGTTAGAGTCACGATAAGTGCATTCACAGTGCTCCGAGTCGAGTTGCATTTAAGTATTAATAACGCTTTGTTGGCCAGCTTAAACAATAAAATTTGTCAAATTGCCACCGCAGTTGAGTGGAGACAATTGCCGGCCATTTAATGAGAATGGCAAATTGCATTTCGAATTGCCCGCCGCCTGGGTGTGCCGCGGTGCCGGATCAATTGAGCATTACCCTAACAATGGCCAACGGGACTTTGTCAAAAACCCAACAAGGGAAACTGTATCACAAATATGACTGCACTGCTGGAAGACTAATGGATAGAGCGCCTGCAAGAGTATTTGGGATTCGCCTATGCGGGCCAAGTAAACTCCCATTAATTGCCAGTTGCGGGACAGGGCGAGGGCGGCAATTGGATATCCGTTATCGCAATCACCTGATTGGGCCACAGAAATCTATTTAAAAGTGTAGCACGACCTGGCTCGACCCTTACACGACTTAACCCAAAATGCGAAAGCATAATAAAAACATTCCACAAGCCAATTCAATATTTCCGCCCAGCCGTAGACGAGGAACGCAAATTGAAACCGTTTTTCTGGACCTTTTCGGCTACAACAAACTCGCGTTGGCCCCCGGATTTTCCATTTAATTTACAAAAATTATCCATCCAACCGTTTGGGTCTCATCTGAAATGCACATGAATGGACCGAGGGACTTCATGCCTGGAATTCGTTATCAATTGCCCAACAGACACAAATCGCTGATGGAATCTAAAATGCAGCTGCAAATGACCAACAATTAATTAGAGTAGAGGCAGAGTGAAAAGGCAAATGATTAAAGTTGGTTTCTCATAGAGTATTACAGCTGGTTTTTCTTTCCTTTTGGTGCTCGTAATTAAACATGGCACTCGAATGCAAATTGTTTTTGCCACCCAAAAGTTGACCCACTTTAGATTAGACTAGATTGAAGTTTAGCTTGTCTGCGTCCTCGACTCTGTCTCGGGCCTGCTTGTCACTCCAAGCAATTTGCATATCAGACATATGTCTCTCTATGCGTGTGTGTGTGTGTGCTGCTGACTGGGAGAGTCTGGCGATAGGCTTGGAGCTGCATTTTTGCGTCTGGCCACTGCTCAGTTGCCGTCTGACTGCTCATTGTCATTTCGCTTGGCCATATTTTGGCGCGACTTTATTGTGGGCCAGCTGCTGGCAGCCGCCAGGGACTGGCTCAGTTCTTGTGGCACCCGCCCCTCCTGGCCAGCGCGCAGTCAGGCCCAAATGTCAACATCAGCCAGCCCCCATTGATGGCCAAGCGCATTGGTACGCATAATGTTTCCCTGCTCTATAGTGTTTGGAGTAGACCGAAGACTTGCAAAAAATTAGAGATGAAATGCCTATTATCTAGAGCTGAAGCAATATAGTCATAATTATATTTTAAAATTTTCAAAATAAACGAAAAATTGTGATAAAATTGAAGTCAGGAATATTATATTTAAATTAAGAATTCAAATTAGTTGAAGATTGACTTATTCTATGTATTAACATTTCAAACATTACTAACTTCGAAAAAGTAGCATAGCCTCTTCTTAAGTCTAAAAATGTTAGACATTCACTTTAAAGTATTATTGAGACATTTCTGTATATTCCAAATTCAGAAATGTACTTAGTTAATAAAACTTTAGATTTTGAATATACATATATAAAACTATTATTCAACAAGAATTCAAAGATATATTATTATTTGATCAATCTTTGAGTCTGGAATATATGTACGTATATACAAATAATATTCAGCATAAATATTCCAGCTATTTATTTGTTATTAAAAATAGAAAATAATTATAATATTATTAGAATAGTGAAAATGTATCAATAAATTGGTATAGAAAATATCTCTATATTTCCTCCCCACTCTCTCTTTCTCACTTACTGTCTGTATCACTTTTAAAACACTACACAGAAAAAAAAAAAGTTAGGAGTCCAAAAGATTCAACGATATTCACAGCGTATACATATATATACAAGTGGGAGCTGGCGCAGGATGCTCGCTTTCCATATTCACAGACCAGCTTTCACGCTCCACAAAGAGTTCCCTGTGCAATTATTCCAGTTGCTCCCTTCTTATATAATCTCCCCATTCTGAGTAACTTCTATGCAACTCGCTGTTTTTCTTCGATGGACTTCATGCCATCTCATTCTCTCTCATTCCCGCAGAGTGCCAATTTGAATATACCAGAAAGGGTGCTGCCAACTTGACCAATACTTGGAATACTACGCAGCTCTCTTAACCTGTCATGGTGTATTAGGGTTACCATACGATACGATGCGACGCGATACGATACTGATAGTTGGCTGAACAATCTAATATTTTTTTCAATTCGCAGTGCATTTGCGTTTTGTGGCAACCACGAAAAGTTGCACAAAAAAAAAAAAAAAACCTTGGCTCTGATTTGGTTGTAGTCAACAGAATTTTTGTTTCTTTTGGCAACGGTCAGCAAACTGCATCATTGTCAGCTTTGACACGAAATTCTCGGGTCACATAAATCGCATAACTGTGTCATGTCTCAGACGCGCTGCGAGCCCGAAAACTGAGCCAGCCGCAGCAGCAGCGCACGCAAAATTCCAACGGACGGAGATGCAAATACAGATGCAGTTGTACTTGCAGATACCCAGAAGGAGAAAGAGAGAGAGAGAGAGAGGGATAGAGAGGGGGGGGGGGGGGGAGAGAGAAGATAGAGAGCGAGAACTGCTCGAGCATTGTCGCATTTAGTTTTAAAGTCGAGTATTGAGCACTGAGCATCTTTAGAATTGGCTTTTATTATGCTAATTTTATATTCCCATTGTTCCAATGCACGCATATCACTTTATTATGAGCCCTTGAGGCAGTGGCCAGAGCAGGCGCTGGAGCAGGAGCAGGAGCACAGCGCATTTGCATGCCGGCTGCCATTTTTGGTCAGCAAAGTCCTCAAAGACTCGAATGTATGCAAATTTTTTGTCGGTTTTCTGCCTGGCCTCAACTCAACTCGAGCAGTAAGTCAAATCACAACAGCTTTGAGTTTCCTTTGTGCTGTCAGCGACGAGGCAATCATCAATAAAGCGGCCAGCAGCCGCAGCAGCCATAGCAGCAGCTCCAACTCCATATGAACTCCAAAGGCCGCCACACGGCTCCACTTGGCCCAAACAAACAATGTTGAAATCCAGCCCAAAACCCAAACAACAAAACCATTAGCACAATATCCAATGACAACAACTGCAACAAGCGAGAGCAGTGCACATTAGCTGAACGATATACAAACAATGAAAACGGAAATACTCTTTCGAGAGATGGGCATTGTCAGAGTAGAACATGAAGAAATTTGATTTTAAATAAACATAACCAATATATTTAATCTTATATAATTAAATATTCTAGTTTTTATCATCGTTGTCAAAATTTAATATCATTAGTCATTAAAAGGATTTAAATTTTCTTGTTGAAATGAAACCCAAAATTTTATGTTTGTGTCTTATAAAATAGAAAATAAATAAATATAGAAAAATACAAAATAATAGTATAAAACTTTTTATTTTCGAAATGTTTTGTGATATTTTAAAAAAATATTTCAATCTAGAAAATATTAATAAATTAATATATAGACAGATCTCAAGCAAACTGTTTTGTTTTTCTTTTTATTTGCAATTTGTTTTATACTAAGCAATACAATACAAATAAAAAGTTAAATATGATAACATAAAAGCAGGAAGCTAAAATCATTTTTGCTACTATTTCGTAATCAATTCAACAATGAATCTACACTTATTGAATCGAACTGCTAAGGCTACAAATCCAACTGTTTATTCGATATACCCGCTGCGTATGGCAGTTAACTGCAACAACTTTACATACTTTGCGGCAATTGAACATTTGTTTTCATTCAGCGCCGCCGTTGCATTGAAAAGCGTACCGAAAAAGTGATTGATGTCGTTGCAGTCGAGCGCCAATAAATTATCAAAAAAATAAAGAAAATGAAAAAGAAACAACCAAGGCAGAAATCAAATGGGAAACATTGGTGAGCTGGCCAGATGCTCGACTGGCCGAGTTAATGATTTGGCAATAATATAACATTTGTGCCGAGAGCTTAGCTCAGTACGTTTAAGTGGCAAGCGGAAAATTGGGCAGCGCATTCCAGGCGCTGCATGCCGCGTATGAGTAATGCGCCGAGCAATAACAAATCAATTAAAAATAAGAGGAAAACTGAAATAGAGGGAAAGCACGTTGCACGCCCACCAGGGCCAGAGCACCAGAGCGCCCAGTGTTTTCATCGGAGAGTTTGGCAGGCAGGGAATAACACGATTTACGGGGCGACAATTGTCTCTCTGTCCGTCCGTCTCTCGGTCTCCTCAGTGTGTCTCTCGGTCTGTCCCTGTAGCTGGCGAAAGGTGCGCCTGCGCATTTTTCACAGGCAACACGAACTGTTGTTAGAGCTGGTTGCATGTTGCAGCAGCAGCAGCAGCAACTGTTGCTGTTGCCGTTACTTTCTCGGCCCCGTTTGCCACATCCGCCTCAGCTGGCTGTCAGCCTGCCCAAATTGCGTATTCGCTGGGACAAAGGTGCACAAAGAGGCACAACACTTTGCTGATTCGCTGCCAGGTTGCATTGCTTTTATCTATGTATGTGCATCTTAATTGTCAGCTGCTCTCTGCATGTGTATGCATGTGCATGTGCATGTGTGTGTGTGTTAGTGGGTAACTGGACATGTTTGTGGCACAATTGAGGACCCAGTTGCCAGTTGGCAGTTGCCAACGGAGATGGCACAGGAGGCAGCACAGTTAACCACAATTTAGTTGTGGCTTAGTTCATGAGCTGTCATTAATCGAGACAGCCAGCCATGATTTAGTGCTTAGATATGCCCTCCAGTCAATTACAGATCAATGCAACTGTGTAAATAGTCTTACTGCAGTACCAAAAAAAATCACCTCCTCTTTAACTTGGCCTTAACAAATTTTCAACTTCGTTTCGGTTACACCCTGGGAACGGGGTTAAATTGGAAAGAAGTTTTACTTGGCAGTCGACGATACCAATTGAGCATATGCAGAATATTATCAGCTCTTATTTGAGGTGAGCTTCGACTCTAGAGCGAACGTCTTTGAAAATAATAAAATAATAAAATATATGAGTATAAATTAAATTTCAAAATATGCTAAAAAGTTACAAATATATTTTAATAATAAATTTTCATCCTTTGATATGCCAGCCTAATAAGAGAACATTATTTATAATTATATGCAAATGAATATAAAAGCAAATCAAGGCTTGGCCAACTTTTGTACATACCGAAAATTAAATTAAAATTAAAAAGGTTTAAATAAATGTTCAATATATCAAAGTCCTAATGAACGTAGGGCAATAAAGAAACAGACTTTATTTTTCATTTTATATTTTCAGCTATTATTATATATATTATATTATTATATTATGTTGTCTTGTATTATCAATTCATATTATTATATTTAATTACATTTAACAACTCGCTTGCTCTCTCTCTCCCTACCCAAATTCCTGATTTACATTATTGGTTTGCTAGTTGTAGCATGATGTGAAAAATTAAGGAATATTTGGGAGTAATTTTGGAATGTTTGGGAATACATAAAATCCTCGACT
This sequence comes from Drosophila navojoa, assembly GCF_001654015.2. The sequence continues at coordinate 152,106 of NW_022046009.1, forward strand.
ATATATGTAAGTTGAAATTTAATTAATTGTAAAGTTAAAGCGATGCATGGGCGGACCAATGGTTGGGGAACTGCTCTGGGTCACCTTGACGGCGGGCGGAGAGACCATTGGGATGAGGGGCACGCTTTTGCTGCTGCTGATGTTAGTGTTGCTGTTGTTGTTGTTGACGCTGTCCGTGGAGTTGGCGTTGTTGATATCGGGTTCGCTGCGCTCAGGCGGCACCATAGCTGTCTTGTGCAGCTTGAAGCCGTGAATGCTGCAAAGGGATATGCTAAGTGGAGCAGCAATAGTGGAATAGGAAGATATATGGACTAACCGTGGCGTATACTTCTGAATGGGCGGCTCCGGCAACAGGTGCGGCAGCTGCATAAAGAACATGTGGGGAAAGCTGGTGCCAAACATGGCGCCGTCCAGGAGCGCGCAGCGTGCATGCGGCTGGTAGACATCCCTGCAGCGCGGACAGTAGACCTTCACGTGCGACTCGCCAATGTTGTCGGACAGCCCGACTGGCAGCACCAGCTGCCCGTCGCAATAGATGCGCGGGCATATGCCGAAGTCGCCGCGCTGGTACTTGAAGCACATGTCGTCGATGCCCCGCATGCTCAGTATGTAGCGTGCGTGGATCAGGCCGTACAGCTGGGCCGTCAGCTCGGGGTCTGCGTCCATGGGATTGAAGCCGTACTCCGTGTCGAACTCCAAGTCGAGTATGGCATCCAGGGTCTGATGAAAGCTGGGCACCAACAATTCCAGCCCAGTCAAGTTGAACTTGTCCTCGATGTACTCCTGCGGCACGCGGCAGAGAAATCTGTTCACCTGCAGATTGACGAACCAACCAATCCAAGTGCCATCGGGCGTATCTGTTTGACTTTTGCAGACATAAAAGTAAATTCTCATGTAGATATATGTAGCAAGATTTAACTATCATCTACTGCACTTACTTGTACGACATCTTGTGTTTGTGTAATTAGTTTTGCTCGGTTTGACGAATTCCTAAAAGTCTTTTGCTCTGAGTTGAAAATGTGGAAATATTAATGTGTGCGCACTTGAACTTGACACTGACAGCCGAATGAATAGTTGTGTGCTTCTGTCACTCTCTTGGTCCCTCTCTCTTTCTCTATCTGTCTCTTTCACTCTCTCTGTTTAAGTCGGCTTATTTTCAATGTGTAGAGCTTACTGATTGTAGAGAATAATTTTTTGTTGAGAAGTGTTGTAAAATATATGTAGTTATTAAATTTTCATTTACTAACATTAATCAACACTGCTCTTATTTAATCACTCCATTGAACAGCACTGAAAATGACCATGAGCTAGCACTAATGCATATTAAAAGTTCTTTTTAACACTGTTCATGAGCATTAGCAAACACTGCACAGTGGTCGGACTTGTATGGAGCGAGCTGCCAAAAATACTTCTAGTGGAGATAAAAATCTGCACTGTAAAGCAATGAAGGATATAATTATGTACTTTTTTTTTTTTAAGAGAAATTATAAAATATATTTATTTACAGCTTAGCGCACCGCTACCTTATTGATAACTTAATCTAAACAGAATTACAATAATTTATCTACTTAAAAGCTATATTAATATTAATATTATATATGGAGATATTTGTGGTTATTTATGTACATATATTTCTGACAAATTTGGAGGTGCCAAAAATACTTCTAGTGGAGATAAAAAATGAAGCAATGAAGGATATAATTATGTACAAGCTTCTCCATTTCAAATAAATTCGAAATTTCGTCAAATAAAAGTTGTTTTAATACTTATATATGTATAAAACTTTATTGCTGAATAAGTTTGTATTATTTATTTACATAAATGGAATATAACTAATATTATTCTTCCAAGCTATTGAAAATATAAAATGAGCTGAATCCAACTCCCTTTAATATTGAAAGCTAGTTAAGAGAAAAGGAATTTAATTTTATTCACACTTCCAATTATCTCAGAGTCCAGTGAATGGTCCATTTAAAGAGTTTTGCCCCGAAGTACTGGAGTCCGATTGCCGCCCCAATAATTAATAACCTGAGAATATGAGCAGAGTGTTGGCAACAGCAATGGCCTTAATTAGGACAGAGCCAGAGACAAAGACCAAAAGCCGCACATTGCATTTTGGACTCTTTTGGTCATTTATTCCGCAAGCGAAATTCACTTAACACGCATATGTGTGTGTGTGTGTGTGAGGCTGATTATTGATCGAAGCATTGCAGCAAGCATTACATTTCCGGTTTACTGACTCGCTGCAATTGGAAAGCGCTTGCGCCTGCGCGCGTCTCACAATTCAGGTGCATATGGGGCAGAGGGCGAGGCGTGAGAGTGAGTGAGAGGTGGGTCAGCCGGCGCGTCGCGTCATTCACTCGTGCACTCATGAAGTGCAGTCAGTGAGTCGGCCAGCGCTTACTTGTCATTTGATTAATGAGACCACGCTCAGCCATCGATCTCCATTTAGCGGGCGGCCCTGTTGCCCGCTCTCGCCCAGCTGGACAGTTGGCGAACAGAAAGCATGAATAATGGGGGCGTTGCCAGCTTGGGCTACAGGTTCGAAAATTTGCAGCTACAACAGCGACAGCGACAGCAACAACAACAACAACAGCGGCGGCTACATTGTTGTTATGCCCCTTTTAATGGCGTTCTAATTGCGCAAGTTTCGAGCCTTCTCCTACGGCCATGTTAGCGACTGATGCGTGAAATTTGTGCGAATGTGTGTGCGCGCGTATCTGTGGGCCCATTCACTGCAGGGTTGGCTGCACTCAGACACTCCGACAGGGGGCGTGGCCAGTGACACGTCTTAACTGACCAATATATAAAGCCAACGCAGCGCGCGTCAACGTGCTAAGCCATGGTCCAACAATGTTGCAATTGTTGTTGTTGTTGCTGTTGTTGTTGCTGTCATTGTGCGGACTGGGAACAAGCAACAGCAACAGTCAGTTGTCTGCTGGCAGCTGCTCATTGGCTTGTAGCAGTCGATACATAGAGTCACAAAAACCAACACACCCAGTAAATACCCTATAATACCCTATAAAAATGTATTTCTGATCTCTCTCTCTTACACACTCTCTCATTCTCTCTCTTAAGGTGTTCAATAACGCTGTTCCAACGCTGTGGACCGCATACCAAACAGTATGAGTGGGCTGCTCCCAGCTGAGCGGACGCCAAGCGCCTTCCCCACTGAAGCAATTCCTTGCGAGAAGCAATTAAAAATGGAACATACTCTACGACGAATGAAGGCGACAAATATTAATTGCATTTGAGGGCGCCACAGTCATGAAAATGTGAAATATGTATAAGAAGTGTTCGCACTGTCTCTTTCTCTCTGTGTGGGTGCACGCATATTGGTGCCTCTGTCTCTATATCTGCTTTTCTGTCTCAAAGTAAGTCACTGTGTAACTTCTTCTCTTTCTCACTCTCTCTCTCTCTCTATCTCTCTCTCTCTCTCTTTCTACCTCTCCCTGTACTTGTGGGTATTTTGCTTAACTATCTTTCTCTCTCTTTTAGTCTCTCTACGTGTGGGTATCTCTCATCTTATTATTTAGTCTCTTCCCGTCTCTGTGTGTGACTCGTACCATCTCGTTCTTTTCATTCGCTCTCTATCGCTCATTCTATTATAACATTTCTATGTGTACCTTAATTTCCCTTACTGTCTCTCTATGTGGGTCTCTCCCTCTCACTCTGCGTATATCCCTGTGCCTCTGTTAGTCTCGGTGTATCTGCGTCTCTCTCTCCCACTCTCGCCTTCTCTCTCTCTCTTCTCTATCTTTCTCTGTATTTGTATGCTTCTTCTCCTCTCTGTCCTTCTTTGTTTGAACATTTCTTTCACTCTCTCTCTCTCTCTGTCTCTATTTAACTCTTTTAACGAGATTTTATTTCTAGCTACACTCAATTGGTCTCCTACAAGTAATTGTACGTGCATTGTGTAAGTATATGTATTTAAGAATGGCATATCGAAATATGGATTTTTGTTGCCACTGTGGCTATGCAGCGGATGGGACGCGGTTACATCAACGCAGAGTGTCATAAGTTTGACAGACGGCAATTTACACGTTGATGGAAAAGGATACGGGGAATGCGCGCTAGATACGCTCTGCAGATATCCATTTGCTGTGCAGATGCAGGAACACAGATACAAATCCGACATCTGTGTGCGTGTCAGTGTGCGTACGCAAAGTGTGAAAACTCATTTGTATCAAATTTCTCATAGACACAGCACAGGGGCACACTCTCCCACACACACACACACACACTCACACAGAGACAGAAATTGATGTAATAAACTCTACGCGCTGACAGGGACAAACTTGTCGGTGTCGATGAGAATGTGAATGAGCATCAGGAGATTGGGCATCAGAGGAATGAGAAGAGAGACTCTGCTGCTGGCAGCTCAGCACATACAGCCATATGGGGGTGCAAATCCACAGCCAATGTAGACTGGACGGCGAGGGTATATAGGGAGAGTACATACCCTGCACTCCCTACTTTGAGATAAGTAGGAGCTAATAGCGAAACCCGAAATTTGCTAGTGGGGAATGCAGAGTAACTCGAGTTTTAGACATTTGTGAGAGCAACTATGTAAGCTAACAGTAAATATAAGTATTGGTTTCAGTCTTACAGGGTATTCCAGCTCAGTAAACATCTTTGCATACAATCTTTATTGCGCCCTCCTACCAGAGTCCGTCACTCGCAAGAATGACATTTTTGACATGGTTTGTAATTGACACTTGCACTTGCTATAGAGCAGCACCACCGAACAGCAGCTCCAGCACCACCATCAAACATCAACAACAACAAGCGAATCTGTCTCTCTGTGTGTGTGCAGCACATCTCCATCTTTCGCCAGCACGTGGTTCTAGCTCATTCAGATATGATTCTTTGCATCTCAGCTAGAAGAGAAAAAAACGGAATTTAAGGACGATGTAAACATCAGGTTGAGTGGAATAAAAATGGGGCACATGAATGTCAGTTAAAATCGTGGCGATAAATAATTTCTGCTGTCATTACAGAGCTGAGTTTTTGCGTCTATAACATTACAATATGTTCTTTCGATTCGCACTTGAGTGTTTCAGGTTACGAGTTCTCTATCTGCCCGAGTCTCCGGCCGGGCGTCACTTTCTGTCTGTCTGCCTCTCTGTCAGTCATGAATTGATAGCTATAAATGAGTTTTATTAGATTTGATGTGGTAAACAAGTCGTTCGTGTGTGCTCAAGGAGCAGCTAATGCAAGAAGACGTGCTTAACCGCAGGGAAATCAACTGTAGCTGACAAAATATAATGCTAATTCAGTTGAGTCAATGCAATTCTCAGATACGCAACTGAAATTTCAAATATCTTAGCTTCGTATTTACCATGACGCAAGCTGAGTCTTTTTCTGTAGCACAAATTTAAAATTTCTTAAATGACGAGTTAGAACTTTTCTTATTTGGATAAATACATTTTTAAATTTAGAATAAATTTGAAAACTTTTGATGCATTTTCCATTCCATCTCTAAATTCTCATTTTCAGATGCACAAGTATGCACTATAATTACATGTTATCAGATTACATTTCAAAATAACGTGTCAAGAGCACTAAAAACTAGTTTCATGGCTCAGCAGATAAAACGCCTTTCAAGTGTCCAATTTGCATTACAAATAAAGTCATCAATTCAGCTAATTTGCCGCTGCAATCTCTGCAGCACATCGACAAGCTAATTAAAGTGATATATGCGCAGATAACAGTATATGTAGATATGTGTGTAGATAAATGGCGTTATCTTGGTCCATTAATCTCAACATTCATCTAGCCATCTGGCAGCTACAAGTACTTGCAGCATCCTCCAGCAGCGAATACTCCGCATTCAAGTTTCGCTTGCTCACAATTAGATTATTCACAAATTAACACGAGAAAAGTTGATATGTTTGTTGTCTTGGCTTGCAGTGGCAAGCCAACTGGCTCATAAATCAGTTGAATGAACTGTGAGGCAACAACAACGACAACAACCATGGCAAGAACAAAAACAAAAACAAGAACCACAACCAAAATACAAAAGGAAAGGAAAACATTCAGAGAGCGCCACGCACTTTCACACACAATTTTCTGCACGCACTCAGCCAAAAAGCGTTAATTATACTAATTATATGTTGTTGTTGTTGTTGTTGTTGCAGGGATCCATGATAACAAAAATAAATATGGAAAAATAACTAAAATATAATTTCGGTACACTTTGAAGTGATCCAAATAAAAATGCAGACACACCTCAAAACCTGGAAAGAGTGAAAAAGAGGGCAACACGAAGAACGACTGTGGGACGAGGGACCAAATAACGAATATTACGAATTAAAGTAAACACATAAATCTTACTTTTCTGCCCCGCTTGAAGTTCAAAAGGAAACGTCATAGAACGGAAGTCGTTCGAGCTCAGGTAATAGATATAGATTTGATTTGTATCTGTTTCTGTATCTGTATCTGTATCTGTATCTGTATCTGTATCTGTATCTGTATCTGTAT
>NW_022046010.1:3980-19604 GCF_001654015.2 Drosophila navojoa
ACGATCGTACGTCTAGAAATTAAATTATTCAACAAATAAGTTCCCATAATATTGCAAACACTGCAGCGCAACCAAAGCGCAATCGCCTGTATATGCGTGTGTGGGTGTGGGTATGCGTGTGTTTATTTGTATGTGTATGTGTGTGCGTGTATTTGTTTGTATGCGTGTGTGTGCTAACCATTATTGAAATATCAGTTGCTTGTAGGGTTCAGGGGATCTCGTAGTCGAGCAGTCTCGATTAGAGCTTTCTAACTTGTTTTTTTTTCATTACCTTGAGATTACTGTAAAAGCTATGAATGAATTGTGAGATACTAGTCCAGCGATCTCAATCACGACTTTTGTGTATTTGTAGAAAAAAGATAAGCGAACCGACTTCTGAAGTAAACCTATCAGATTTGATGAATCAATAAGTAATCTCAGGAAGTTGTATTATTGATTTTTTATATTCCAATATTTCCTGCACCTAAAGTGGTCGCTAGAGATAATCTGCGATTTAATTGTGGCGTCTCAAGTGAAAGCTACGAACGTTGTATAGAAATATGAAAGATCCCGATAAGAATAATAGTAGTAAATAACTAATACTATTATAAGATATTTGTAAATAACACTGCTATATTATTTATTTCTGTAGCAGTTATTTTGACAGGTACTACTACAACTTTACTGCTACTGGATACTTTAACTACTACTATTACTACTAAATACTACTAATTTTAATTATTATACTACTTCAACTGCAATTATGAATTTAAAAAAAAAAAAAATTATTTTAAAATTTTCTTATATACTATTACTACTATTACTTTTAATACTACTACTACTATGAATTATACTATTACTACTATTAGTTTTAATACTACTACTACTATTTATTAAACTATTGCTACTATGAATTTTACTACTGCTACAGTTTCTTTAACTACTACTACTATTATCTTAAGGCTTCTATTATTTTATTACGAATACTTTTTATACTTTTTATACTACTACAACCGTTACGTTTACTTCTCTATTTATACATTTATTACTACTACTACTTCTACTAAGATCTTGGCCCTTGTACTTTGAATAGAAATTTTCATAGCTTATTAGTATATTATGAATATTATTATTGATTTTCTCTAACAGATGTTGCTTGCCGCTAATTATCCAAATATATTCATATTTGCTTCTATATTTGATGTTATTGTGAGTTGAGATGCGCTGAAGGCATTTATGGAATTTCAATCTAGTCAGAGCTCTTGCACACATACACACACTCAGTCACTCTCCTGCAAAGCTTATAGCCAATGCGATTTTAACAAGGTGCGATAAACAACAAATTAATGGCCTGGCACGACGACAGCCACCACTGGATGAGCTCTCGCTCTTGCACTCGCTATCGTTGGTGGCTTTTGTCTCATAGAGCACCAGCAGTGGGCGCCGGAGCCAAAAGGCTGTGGCATTTGGAAGTGGGACTGAGACTGAGACTGGGACTAGGACTAGGACTAGGACTAGGACTGGGACTGGAACTGGGGCTGGAACCGGGACGGGGACTGGGCTACGGCTCTCGATCCCTGCGGGCAATTCATAATTGTCATTTATTTATTGCTCAGATACTGCGTGCTGGATTTTACGGGCGCTTATTAAAATGAATTTTTCAACACCCCTCCCAGACAGCGGCTGCTACCCGCCCTCTCCAACTGTCCAACAGCTGCGACTGCGGCTGGGCCTATCTGATAGGCAATTTGATCGAAAGCTTCGATATGTGAGAGCTCCACGCACCACAGCCCGCGCGCTCTTTTCTGTGCGGCTCGCATTTTTTTATTACAAGACTGCACACCACCCGCTGCGCATGCGTGTAACTTTTTTTTCTGATATTTTGTTTTCCTCTTATTCTTCGGGTTTTTATGATGCAAGACTCTCGGTGTCCTTCGGCGGATACGCTCCTTTTGTTGTGGCGCGGGTGGTGCGGCGCCCCACTGTGCCTGCCCCTTGACCAGTGGTCAACAGTGGTTGGGCTGGTGGCTAGTGGCTTTACTTGTGGTTTTGTTTCGCCAATTTGTTACTCTCCGCTACGTGTTCACACCATTAAGCCGGCCGACTTTTGTTTGTGCTGCTCAAATTAATAGCGCATGTTCGGGCTAAAGATCTATGATTAATGACACGCAGCTATCGCACTCGTAATGCTGTCAATATATCACAAAACACCAATGCGCATAACCGATTGTACTCGGAATCCCACTTTCCTCTCGCCTCCCAATGCCGTTGTGCGGGCATCGCGTGAGCAATCAGCGCATTGTGGCTGCATTGATGGTCCTGCCCCGTCCAATGCCAATGCCAACTGTCACGCTGCTGCTGGCAATGTTATTTACATAGTGCTACAACATGTTGCTGCTGCGTTGCTGTTGCAGCCAACCTCAAACCTGTTGTACTGTGTCCATAGCCCACATGGCGGCTGTATCGCATGCGAGAGCGTGCTCGACAGACAATGGAACATTCGGCTCAAAGGGTAAGCAGCAACCCCCAGGCATTAAAGTGAGAGATAGAGGGAAAGACAGAGCACCAAGCAAAAGAGAAACAGTAAGAGAGAAAGATAGTCTGAAAGAGATGGGACTACTCTCCGCTTCACAAAGGTGACCAGCTGGCACTCGGAATTCCTAACGTGTAAAATCTTTTGAAAATTACAATAGTTATTGGCTATAAAAGAAAAAAGGAATAATATTACACCTAATTATCAACTCCCAACTTATCGAATACAATACATCCATAAATTTAAAAGGGTTTTAATCATTTCCAAAATATTATTTGCTTACTAATAATATTAATTTAGCATCTGAAAAAATTATTATAATTTAATATAAATCGTTTATTTCCTTTAAGAAAAGGAGGAACGACTGTTAACTTTTATTGGCATTTTACTATTGTATTCGAGCATTCATGTTCTATAATTTTCGCTAAGCTTCAAAGCTCAATTATTTCGCTTCTTGTGTGTTCACTGTAATTATTCAAACGGTCACCCCATTAGTATTGCGACATTACGTGCTACTCCTATGGCTTTTCGAATGGAAAGCAACCCCTAGCGGTCGACCCCCCCACCCTCTCACCCTTATGTTGGGCCTGAGCAAGAGCATGGCGTAAGCCCAATATTATTGCATGCGATTCTCATGCTAAGCCGGATTGACCGTTATGCGCCGCAGTCGTCCCTCCTCCCCCTTGCTTACCTCTATTACTGTCACTCTTACCCACCAGCCCGCTCTCTACATCTCTCTCTCAGTTTTACCCTCACTTAATCGCTCTTCTTGCACACTTCCGCATAATGCCTAAGAGAGGCAAAACAACTCTTTCCTTCTCTCTCCCGCTCTTTGGCTCTTTTTGTTGCAACTGTGCGGCGTTGATAGCGGCAATTTCTCTTGGCTGGGGCTCGGGCTCCTGGCCAGCAGCTGAATTGCAATCGACTCGCTCGCCCGCTGCTCTGGTTTCGGCTCTTCGTTTCTTGTTGTTATTAGCCTCAAGTGGCGTGCACACGCACACACCCAGACACACGCATATATACACACACACACGCATACACATGCACATGTATGCAAACACACACATGTCGGCGCAATATCGTTGCTCCAGTAGCCACCCAATCCCTGCCCCGACCGTCCTGCCCATAGCCAGAGCAGGCGACGCAGCTGACGCTGGCCGGTCTCTGTGTCCGTCTCCGATTGCGTCGCCCTCTCCTGCTGCGCGTGCTTCTGCTGCGGTCTCCTGCTGCCCCACTGTACGCGCTCTCGCTGTGTCTCTCCCTCTCTCTGTCTCTCTCTTGCTCTGTCACTCTCTCTCGCTTAGTGTGGGTCTCTTCCTATAAGAAACCAACGTCAGCGCCCGGCTCTGCCTGGTCGGCCAGTTTGGCATCGCATTTAGTGGGGTTCACTACAAAAACCGCAGCCGCGAGTCAAAGTCGAGTCGAGAATCGAATGCGAATATGTGAATGCCTCGCCGTCTCGCGTGCATATTCGTATCACTTAACAGTCTAACTATTTCCACGGTCACCCCGAGTTTAACTAATTAATAACTTTCTGTGCGCATTCAAAGAGAGCAGTGTCAGTCCAATTCAATTAGTCACGGCTCATCAAAGTCCAATGCAAATTCACTTAAGCAATCAAATCAAAAATTATGACTAACTAATAGACAATCCTCTGGAATTGTGTGTGTTTACCTACGTGTGAGAGTGAGAGTGTGTATGTGTGAACACCTTGCTGAACAGACTTCTCGGTAATGAATAGACTAGCTGTAAACAATTACTTTGAGGTACTGTAGCTAGGGGTAGGGTGGAAGGGGTTGCTGCATGGGGACGTTGCTAACTACTTCCCTTTCTCGTGCGAGGCATTCATGTCCCACAGGAGCATACTTGAGCCTCTTAAACCCTTTAAGCCATTTAGACAAGCGGTTACACAAGGAACAGTTGAAAGCGAAACCTTTTCGCCAACTAGAGTCTTTAGTTGCCTGTGATTTGGCCGGATCGTTGAGGCAGTGAATCATACCGTGTTTGTGAACACAGTCAAGACTAGCAAGGAAGGGCTGTAATCTGCTGTAGATTAAAGCAAATGGTGGTCAAAATGAAGTACTCTAGCTTTTTGTATGAAGCTAAAAAATGGATGGACTTGCAGTTACTGCATCATTGGCGATTATTTACTTCGAAAACTTGTGTCGACGTTTCCAGAAATAATATCACATGCTATCAGTGCATTGAACAATTTATTTATTTTATAATCAGCGTTGTTTACTTTGCTTTGTTCGAAACATTTCAGTGGATGTATCAGATACCGCATATAAATGACATTATGGGTATATACGCCTTACTCTAAGGTTTCTAATTGGGAGATATAGGAATGTACAATAATAAAATGTACATTATACTGATGGTAGTAAAAATTGACACCAGCTGAATTTCCTGGAATGATTGACTATTGACAGCCACTTGCTTATGGAATTTATAAAAACCACTTTTATGCCACATAGCTCATAATAATAAGCAAAGTCTGTCATATATGTGTTAATGCTATTAATGAAATTAATTAAAAAACATAACTAGAACTTCTGCATCAATTTGTCGAACTATCGCAAAAGACATGTGGAAATACTCTTTCATTTGGTAGAAATTCATCAGCTCTGGAACTCGTTTCAGTTCAGATTATATAAAACTCAAATTAATAATTAGCCATCTCTCTTAATAAGCTTAACCATTTGATGGCTGAGATCAGCTTAGGCTCTGGCCGAAACTAACAGTTACATTTGAAATGTAAGCACAAGCAAGCAGAGCTTTAAAGCTCTCTATGCAGTGCTCTTTACACAAGGATATGCATCTCTTTTGAGGCCCAAACTGACGCGCAGCAGCAATGCTCTCTCTCATTCTGACTCTCACTCTTACAGCCACTCTCTGTCGTAGTCGTTCTCTTTGGGCTGTGCAATTACACGTGCGATTACATGTGCTGCTCTCTGTCTCTATTATTTTCACTCTCTCTCCCTCTCTCTCTCTCTATTTCTCTCTTAAGAGCAACGCAGTCTTTCCATACAATTTTTGACACTTGTGACATTTTTGACACACAAATCAATTGTTACGTGAATTTTCAGCGCGTCGTGCAGCAGCAGCAGCAGCGACGGGTAAAAACGCTGAACAACTGAAAAGAATTTTAACAACAAATTAACTTGATAAATTCTACAATTTTTTTATTGTTGCCGTAACTTAGTCGTATAAAAATATTGTCGATGCTCAAGTGAGGGATACAAAAAAAGAGGAGAGTTTGTCGCATGTTTTTCGAGCTACAAAACGTAATCGTTGCCTACTTTCGTGTCCAGCATGTGTGTGACATAATTTCGGTGTTTGTGTTTGTGTGTGTGTGTACGTGTGTGTGTGTATGTGTATGTGTGTGTGTGTGTAAAGTTCACTAGATATTAAACAGAGCCTAGCTTGGTCAATCGTTATAAACAAACTAGTTTAGTTGAGTCTGTCCATAGCCTGTCCTCTGTGGCTGTCTCTGCCTCATTTTTCTTTTATTGAAACACACACACACACATACATATGTTCATTTGGTGCAAATCGATTTCTGTTTCCGGCATTTTTTCACGTGCTTTCTGCCCCCTTCTTTTACCATCCACCTAACAGGCAACTAAATTGCCCTCCCGAGCGGGCCAGCTAGCTAGCCTTTTGTTCATGCACTTTTAGCATTTGTTGTTTTTCGGTTCAGCCTAACGATTTTTCCTAAAAAATAACAACATCAAATTGAGCAGAGCTGCCTAAAGTAACACTTGGAAGCACATTTGGCAGAAAAGTTCGCCCCAGAACTCTGTGTGTTTCGGCAAAAGGGAAACTTTGGCAGAGCACATTCATTCCCAATCGAGCAGCGATTGGTGACACGTGGCGTATGCGTAATATTTCAATATAAAGCTACGGTAATAGAAGTCGAGCTGAAACCGAATTCTTATTAATTTTCAGTTGTATACCCGAAGCTTTTTACTTTTAAAATATACAAATTCGCAAAGACTGTTAACGATATCAAAATATGCAAGAAAACTGCAAAATAGAAGCAAATTTATTTGGTCAAATTCTATACGTAGCGAGTGAATAATATTTGATAAATCAATAAATAAAGTGCTTAACAAATAGTGTTCAAAATTCTAAGATAAAAAGTTGTTTGTTTGAGTAAATCAATCAATAAATGTAACATATTATACTTAACAAAAACTTAATTTACGAAATTAAGCCAATCTTATCGTACGAATATGAATGAACAGTAATTTTCGAAATTATTATATATTATATATAAATATATATTATATAATATATATATATGTATATATATATTATATAATATATATATATATACAAATCTACTGCATCGAGGGCGAAATCCATTCAAAGCTACGAAAATTCTGTTACGCTCATCAAATGGTCGCTCGGATTGAATCTAACAAAAAAGCGTAGCCGAAATACGAATGTAAATTAGATGCAAAATAAATGGGTAAAATGAGGTCAAGTAAATACGATGTAAGTATTACAGTTAACCTCTCTATATCTATATATTTCTGTTATTGATATATTATTATAATTAATATCACTTTTATCTGCGGAACCTATTTCTTGATATACTTTACATTATAATTATTAATTCGAAATAGCTTCATCAAGAATATAAATAGATATACTTTTATGGGGTCTGCCACTCTGATATCCAAATTTCACTGGGTTCAGCGATTTCTGATTTCAACTCGAAATAAGAATCGGCTTACTTCAGCTTACCTTGCTCACATGTAAATATCTAATTGTTAATGCCAGATCCCATTAACAAGAATTGCTCCTCCCGCACCATACCATGTTATGCTATTAAGAGCACTCTGTTAATAACATAACCACAGTTCTCCTACTGGTTCGCAGGGTACTTCTGCACACACCTCTCCGCTCACTTGTCACAGGTATTACCACTTCTGGATCTACATAGTTTTACACACTATTTATAAGCAACAGAACCTTCTTCCCAAAAATAAAGACGAGGAAATTACAAGCCGGTCTTTGTACTTACTGTTGACGCCACCACTCCAACACTAATGATTACAGATAATATCTAAAATCAAGCTCTGGCTTTGCGAGTGTTGTGTAATCCAGGTCAAAGAGCTTATATAGTGATATGTTTATAATTTTCGCCTATGTCCTATTCTCTATGGAGTAAATGAATAAATAAATTTGTAGCAAAATGTTTCACAACTGTTTCTTTTATATAATATACATACTCTATTATAAACGGCTTACTTAATTTCTCAGTTAAGGTTTCACTTTGAATTGCCAATAATAAATTGAGAGCTTTTTAAGTTGTTAACCAATCTCTCCCAGTAGCTCTCTTGAAGGCTATACACATCTAGGAGGCATGACATTGACATACTGCGATCTCTCTCCTCCTCCGCCCCTCGCCCTCTGCCAGCTAAATTTACATAATCACTTAACTCATGGCCCACATTTTCTGAGATAATCTGAGGCAAAGAGGAGAAACCGTCAAGTGCACATAAATTAAAACAAAGATCGAAAAGTACAGGCCTCTAGCTAAGGAGTATGCCGTGCCAACTCGAATGCTCTGGGTTGCCCTTAATCTTGAATTACAAATCGAGTGCAATTATCTGGCGACTGCAATGAGTTTCCTGTGCCTCCGCGATGCCTTCGCTGTGCCACCACTGCACCTCCGACGGAGCTTGCAATTTGTCTTCACACTTTACGATTTGCATGGCTCGCAGCCGGGCCGGGGCAATCAATGCATTTCGATAAGCGCCAGTTCTAGGCCCTGACCACAGCTGGGCAAAAGCCCACGGGGCTGCGTTGCATGTTAGCAATCGTTTACCTGCGAGTAGACGAGCTAATTCGTGCTGAGCTGCTGCTGGACTCGGACTTGGACTCCAACTTTGAGTCTGTGACTCCGACTCAGGTACTACTGTGCGCCTTTAAATTTTACATTTAATTGATTTGTCAACACAAAATGTCTGTCGCAGCTTCCTGGCTGGCTGCTAAGCGGCTTAAGAGACACGAAACTGCTCAAGCCGCTTACGTTTCGGGTCTAAATACACGAGTTATGCTGCATAAATTGTCGAATTAGTTGGAAAACGAAAGTGGAAGGAGTAGTGCCAAAGGAAGCGTTCTCTGCTGCCGCCACTGCTGCTG
Source organism: Drosophila navojoa (assembly GCF_001654015.2). Next base: position 12,652 of record NW_022046010.1, read on the forward strand.
CTGTGGTGCCACATCAAAGGCCAGCTGACAACGACGAGTGCCACAATCATCAATCACAGCGCCTGCTGTCCCGTTGAAGTGGCGTGCCACTAGATTGCTGCACCACCAGCCCCAGCAGAAGTAGCAGCAACAGCAACTGCCTCAACTCAATCAGCAAAGTCGCAAGCTCATTGCCTGGCCGGCCTAGGCCCTGCCGTGGGCGATCCCATCCAATCCCATCCCATCCAGATCCGATCCATGCACCAGTCCAAGCCCTGTCTGAGGTCCAGCCCCACTTCGAGCCTACGGGATTGTGTGTGTGTGGGCGCCAGCTTGTGTGAACGTGCATTGATTGCTGAACTTTGCATTAGGCATTGTGCGTTTGCAGAAGCAGTCCGCACAGTAAGCACTGTGCATCATTATTAACAGTTTCTAACTAAAATTTAACATGCTAGTATTCAGTAAATGAATTAAAGAATATTTTCGTGCTAATAAAGACGGCAGAAAAATTTCCAACTGAATTTGATACACCGTCGAAAAGCTCAAAAATTACAGATGTACCAGAAGCTAATAATAACTGTCTAAAGCACTGAATTTATCTATTTGTTTTGCATAATTATTTATAAACTCTGGTGTATTTCATACTTTTAAGTTTATTCAACATTAATAAATACATATATAAATATATATTTATTTTTTAACTGTTGAATAATCTGATTCATTCAACAAATTCCACCCATCACCATGTTAAATTCTCGCATACTTTACAAAAACCAAACCGTTTGGTCGAGTCCGTTGGCATTATTGAATTTTTACGTAAAATATATCTCCCGTGATAATATTTATGAAAATAACGCTCAAATATAGATTTTTTTCCCCAAGTAACAAAAGTAAATAAAATTTTATATAAATGTAAAAAAAAATATATATATAATTTTTATACTTACTGTACTTCTACTACTGTACTATAGTTATAATATGTTACATTGGTACATTGTTTATAATATGATGACAATGACGTTTAATATAAGTAAAAGTTTATTTTATTTATTTAATTCAACAACAATTTCAACAGTTGACAAAAATGTTTCCATATTTGAAGACTTGCATCATCCATAATTTTCATTATATTTTTGATTTGATTACTATTTGTATTTTATTTTCCTTTTTTGGGAATCTATCTCATTTTATAACTTAAAAAAAAAAAGCAAGTAAGAGAGTATAAGAAGTCTTTTCGTTAGCCTAAATTATCAATTAATTTTACTCCATTTCCCATGCGATTCGGCCCACTGTGTCGCTTCGACACTTAATGAAGAGTGACACTTTGGCTTCTTGGATTTTCGTATTTAGGTAGGCAACTTCAGTGCCGCGTGGAATCGAAATTATGTTGTCTCTCTGTCGCGGTCGTGTCTTGCTCTGATCTCGGTAGCTTTGTCTTTGGCGGACACGCGCTGCCCGCACGTGGGCCGTGGGTCGTGCGCCGTGGGACGTGGTGGCGCAGGTCGTGTGGGTCTGGCTTTATTAATTGTGTGCGAATGTTTGCACAATTTGTCAATATTATCGCGCAAACATGAACATTTGTAAGCCCATGCCCCCAAACCAAAGCCCAAGATCCAAACTCCAACTCAAACTCAGATTCAAAATGGAAACGGCAACAGACAACCGCAAACCGTCAGCCAAAAAGCCGAATAGCCATAGACATTTACATCCACAGCTACGTTCCACGCCTCACGTTCCCAAACTGTGTTCGCCTAAGTGATTTGTGATTTATGAATTCAGTCGCATTTTCATGCACATTTAATGCGATGTGGCGCACGGGACTGGAAACGCGGACGGGACACGCTGGCTACTGCCACCTACCGCCAGCTCCTTCAGCAACTCTGGCTGTGGGGTTTGTCTAGTTTGCTAATTTTCTGGCATCACACGTCTGCTATGCCTTACGACTCTATAATGCCCTGTTAATTGGGTCAGCCAACGCGATTTAAGGTGACGGAAGCTAATGGCAGCGTTCGAGAGCGAGCGCGCCGAACGATTGATAAACGCGTTCTGGCATTGCCTTCTGACATGCCTCATACATATTAATGGACACTAGCGACTGGACCTGTACTTTCCACAGCCCGCTATTCAATTCTTGTGGGGTATTGCACCGAGCTGCCTCGATGTGTCTCGGATTACAACAAGGCGGCAACAGCAGCCGATTTCGATTTGAGTTTAAGTAGAGCTTCGGCTCGAAGACAAAGCTCCTCGAATCTTGACTCAACTTGGTGAATGGTATAGCAGAAGGCTTGCTGAAACCATTATTTAAACAATTCAAACTCTACACAATTCCATTTCCCATTCGTAGTCTCAAAATTCTTCAATTAACCTCTTACTGAAGCAACTTTTTTTTATTTATCAAGGCGACGAGCTGAGTTGTTCTGCAAATAATAACACTGTTAGATTCTCAAACTATTCATCTTAAAAATTAATTTCTTTAATATTTGTTGATTTGTTTTTCAATAAGTTAATCATCTATTTACATGATGTGGGACCGACTCATTTACAAAAATGCAATTTCATGATAATAAATTATTTTATAAAAAAAATAAGAAAATAAAAGTTATATCATACAAAAATTTATCATTATTGATTATGTGCTTTTTGACCTGACAATAATTTCAATGTAGTTAACTTGAAACAATCCCCAGGCGACTCCCTTCGACAAGCAATAACTTTCTTTAAGAGAAAATTACACTGACGCTGATTTCTTTGGGAAAACTTTCAGGTCGCACTCTGCAGTTTTGTTTGTTAATCTCAACTTTATATGCCATTAGCCTTACACATAAATAAATCAAGAAGGAAAGAGAAAAATAAAAACAAAACAATCGTAAAACCACAGATAATTATTTTTCTATGGCAGGCGAGGCAGGGACTTGGATTTTAGCTAAACTTGAAGTGCTTAGTCCAAAGTCGAGTTGCCACTAACATAAACCAATAGGCGACTCCATTAGCCAACCACAACAACAGAAGCAGCAACAACAACAATAACAAGTTGGCATGGCTGCCACCAGCAAAGATCGACCAAGTTTTATAGAAAGCGAAAACCCGACAATTTTCACAACTTTGTTGGCTGCTAAGCCGCGAAAGTATATAATCCAATTATCGCACACACATGCGCGCCCATAGCATAAATAAAATCATTTGATAAGACAAGCCAAGGAGGCATCGGCCAGTAGTCCAATCCTCCAGTTATACGGTTTGGCACACCAGCGAATTGCATAAACATGTTCCACAGCAGCTGAGGAACTGCTGCTGCTGCTGCTGTCTATGAGGAGTAGAAGGAGGCGGAGTAGCAGAAGGAAGTGAGTCAAGCGACTTGGCATCGTGGCATTTGAAATATGCTGCATTAATATGCCGATAAATTTGTGCGGCGAAACAACTCAATTAGATGACAGGCAGCATGCGAGTTGAAATTAAATGCCATGAAATATTTTCCTGCCCCAGCAGCGCACCAACAACAATGTTGCTCTTGAGATTGAGCCAGAGCCACAGCCACACAACATTGTGTCAATGTCAGAGACAACGACGACGACTGCGACGACGAGGAGGAGTGCGTACGTGTCAGCAATTTGACAGACATTCATCAAGCCGCATGGCAAATGCTTCTGCGCCGGCGCAACGTCTACTACTGCTGCTCCTCCTCCACCTCCTCCCCCCTGCTACTGCTGCGGACCCAGCTGTATCAGCGCCTGTCACTGCGCGCCTGTCGCATGCTCAATCATTGGCGAGTTCCAGTCAGAGTCCCCAACTTGGTCAGAGTTGCAGTTGTTATTCATTGTGTGCCTCGTGCGCATAATTGATTTTGTGCTGGGGCATGGGCATTGTGTGGACTAGCGACTGCCGCCTCCTTTGCCAACTCCTTTTGTTGTCATATTAATGTCAGAAGATTGCACTTGATCATGAATTGTGGAATTGTGAAAATGTGAAAACTGCGCGGAATGGCGAATTGCGTGTTTGCCACTTAACGTTTTATGCACTTATCACGCCTGCTGGCCGACCCACTCAAGTGCCACACCAACAACTGTGGGAAAGCTACTGCAACAGCAACTGCAACTGCCTCTGGGTGAAAGGATGCGCATCTGCTTAGCTTAGACTATTTGTTGGCGGCTGAACGTGCCGTAGGCTGTGGGCGTGCCGTGACACTTGCTTTGACATGCATGGGAAAATAATTTTGTTTTTTATCTTCTGGCTCGACTGCAAATTAAAATGCGTTTCCAACAAGCGTCGCTATTGCTGATTCTGATTCTGATTCTAGGCAAATATCGACTTAATGTTGACTCATGTGTAATCAGTAAGCAGTCAGAGGCAGTTGGCCAGGACCCCGGCCGAAGTCTCGCCGCTGTTTAAAATTAATAAGTACAAATGCTTATCAGAGGTTTATCAAGGTTTACCTAAGCTACTTTAATATATATTACCAAATGGAAAAGAGGTTCAAGGTGAAGAAAGTTAGGCCGCATCCAAATAAATTATGATAGTAATAAAATTATTTTTGTTTAATAATACTAATTCACGAATATTAAATTAGTCTATTGATTTGTTTCAATGTCCATCCGTCCATCTGAAATTTCGAATATATCCTTACGTATACCTTCGTTAAGTTTTAAGATTTTCCCGATACGTCCACTATGAGGGTTCTTAGTAATATCATATAAATATTGGATCATATGAATAATTGAAGCTAAGCCATTATTAACTATGGTAATGGTGCATAAAACGTTAAGTGGCAAACACGCAATTCGCCATTCCGCGCAGTTTTCACATTTTCACAATTCCACAATTCATGATCAAGTGCAATCTTCTGACATTAATATGACAACAAAAGGAGTTGGCAAAGGAGGCGGCAGTCGCTAGTCCACACAATGCCCATGCCCCAGCACAAAATCAATTATGCGCACGAGGCACACAATGAATAACAACTGCAACTCTGACCAAGTTGGGGACTCTGACTGGAACTCGCCAATGAATAAATAATTAATTATTAATCAAATGATTTTCTTTTTATTTATTTTGTTTTCTAGTATATTTTACTGTAATACTAAAAAAATATATTTGATCTATTAAGTTTGAAATTCAGAAACAATAACTTCGACAGATATATGCGTAATATTAGGTTACGCTTTATATAAAGGGCAATCTGCTGGCATTGAAGTGCTTGGAGCTTTTACTCTAGAGACCGACGTGATTGTTTTTTAGAATTAATCTCAACCCCATTTGCGATACAATTAAATTGCCAATTGAAGCATAATTATGCGTATTAACAGTGAATGCGAATTCTGGATTCATTCTGGTATTAATCTATTTGAAGGAATTCGGAATTTACAAATAAGGCGTTTACTGGTCGAATGATAGCTATTATGGGGTTAAGAGCTAACTGTTTTTGTATTTCAGAGCGATCAGTAAATCCTTTTAGTCGTCAAGAAAAGGAAAACGGCATTTATTAATCTATGTAAGATGATAAACGTAAAACATGGTATATATACAGATTTATATCTACTCAACAATTTTATAGATACATACATGTTGTATATACCCAAGTATGTAAGAGGAGCTATCGTTTAGCTTAAATATATTTTTGGTAGTCATCCCATTTGCTACTCTTATCAATAAACTGAGACATGCCCAGAGGCTGTTCCGGATGTAATACACGCCTTCTAATCCCCACTTTAGGCGAGCCGACACAACTTGCGAGTGCAACAAGCACTTAGGGGAACTACAAGTCATAGACAGCAACTTCACGATTATCGGGCACACACAAAGCCGAGTAAACAGCTCGATAAACTATCATTTAATAAAGTGCTAAGAGCAGACGCTGACAACTCAATGCAAAAGCGATGACAGTGCCTGATAAACAGATGGGGATGGAGATGGAAGGGCGACTGCGAGTGGGTCTCAAATAGTGAGTGGTACTGTAACATGGTCTCAGACTGGGTCTGGTTGACAGCTCGATTTAACAGTTAGATGCGCATTAATATGGATACATTTCAATGCCAGGGTGACTGTGGGTGGGGTTTCCATTATGTATAACTGTGTAGGTGGGTGAGTCTCTGTGTGTGTGTGCGTGTGTTGTTCAATGGCATTTCCTAATAGTAAACGAGTTCATGACTTGGCTGCCAGCTCGCTGCGAAAGCTGGGAAACTACTTGGCATCAAAGCACTGCGAACTGCATATAAATATCGTATAATATAATAACTGGCGTCTAAATGTTTGCTGTAATTACGAGCAACATGTGCGAACCGAAGCGCCCTTCAACAAACTATTATACAGCTGTTATTACTGATGATGTTGTTGTTTTTGTTGTATTGCACAATTAAGTGAAGCAATTAAATGGCTATATAACAGACAGCTCATTGAACTCTGTGGGCAAATAACTTATGAATGGGAAAACGGACACGAAAAGAAATTAAAAACAACTAAGGAGGCTCCAGAGTAGACTGCTCGACTGGGAGATACCCTGAACCCTCCAATCTGATATTCTCATCATTCTATACTTATTTTATGCACATATGCATACATACACATGCATCCGCATGCACGTATAAAAACGCGCTCTGCTAACTGCGCAGTAGGCAGCGACTGCGCTTTGAGCTGCGCTGCAGTATGGGGAATATTATGAAAATTTATTTGTTGAATAATTTAATTTCTAGACATACAATCTCTTCGGAACGTATTCATAATGTTCTAATGTATGTACATTCCAAAGCATAAGGCTCTAATAATGGAAATACGTTTCTTACAAATTGGGGGCGAAAGGGGCGCAGTATCCAAAATCTGTTGATTACAAAATGTTTATATTCATCATATGTATATATGTATATATGTATATGTATATATGTATACACAATAAATCTGAAGCTTCTAGGTCTAATAATGTTCATATGATACTGAAAAAACAAAATCAATTTTTCGATTATTCTCGATAAAAAAGTTATCGGATG
>NW_022046010.1:23343-34771 GCF_001654015.2 Drosophila navojoa
CACAAAAACATTATACCCTGATTTCCCATTTTCAATGGGTTCAGGGTATAATAAGATAAACTCGTAATGCGTATGATACACTCGAGTATGCATGCCAAATTTCAGCTCTCTTGCTTTTGTATCTTATTTGATCGACGCATTTATACAGACGGACGGACGGATGGACGGACGGACAGACGGACAGAGCTATATCGACTCAGCTCGTCGTCTGATCAAGAATATATATACTTTATGTGGTCTGCGATGCTTCCTTCTGCTTGTTATATACTTTTACACATAGCCATTATACCCTGATTTTCCATTTTCAATGGGCTCAGGGTATAAAAAGATTGAAATATTTTTGCGCATTTCACATGCTAAATAAATGTATAGTAAATATGTATATAAGTGTCTATGTTTATTATTTATTTTTTGTTTTGCCTTTTGGGTCGGCAGTTGCGGGCGCTGTTGTTAATTTCCGACATAATTGCAAAGCGACAATCGAGTCAGGGGAGGGTTCGGAGCGTGGCAGTGGCTGTCGGGCGACTAGTTATGACAGCAGCAGGCGGCAATGGCAACGGCAACGACAACGGCAACAGTGACGGCAGCTGCAAAGCGCGACTTGCCGCCGTCTGTGGAGCATTTGAATAATTTGCAATTAAACTGCAAGCTCTGAATTCAGTTGGAGCAATCAAGAGTAAAAAAAAAAGGTAAAAGGAAAAATAAACAGAAACAAACTGCTAAGCATTTCTTTTCAAGTCGGCTGCAAGCCGCGGCGTATGCGTAATATAACATTTGATTATTTTGTGAAACAAGTTTGTTCTGGCCTGGCCTCGAGAATGAATCGAAATGTCCGCATCCATCAGCTGTCTGCGCTTTACAGTTTTACCGTTGTGCTTGATGAAGACAGCAGCAGCCAGAGCCAGACCCAGAGCTGGAGATAGAGATGGAGCCGTGAACCGGTCAAAACCAACACCCAACTGTGTTTCCAATTAAACTCCGCTTTGACAAACAACGACAATGACAGCGCCAACAGCAACCAACCAACATCAGCAATAACAACACCAATATCAACACCAACCACAACAGTAACAACAACAGCATCAACGTCAGTTGTATGTGTTAGATGCAACAACTTTCAGTTTGCTTTACGGTTAGCTTGTCAGTTGTTAGCTGCAGTTGCCTCTGCCATAGAGCCAAAGAAATTGAACTTGAATGTTTATGTGGCAGGCGCTTTAACTCAATATGGGGGGTCTACTCACACAATCATACTCACACACACGCACACTGAATCACACACGTGCCCAAAAACTTTAGATGGCAGCAGCTCAATTCGTTTTTCCAACTGTCAACATGTTGTCAATCAATTTGAGGCTGTTGATTGGCTGATTGAAAGCATTTGATTGATTGCTAGATTTACACTTGTTCAATGGATTGCTCCCATCGGCTTGTCAACTGCGCAAAATGCCGTTAGCAGAAAAAATTGTTGTAAAAATTGTTTTTGCTGTTATATTGCGAAATATTCACAGATTTTGCCCAGCTGATTTCGAGTCGAGTTTCATATATGAAACTGGTCCAAGTATGATTGAAGCCAGCTCTAAAGACAGCAAACTATCTCAAATTACGGAGATATGGGCAAGTTGAGTTAAACTAACTCTGAGCTTTTTCTAGAGTAATATAAACATTACATTCTAGTAAGTTTTATGCCAAATATATAATACTGAATATAGAGAAATTATTGTACGTTGTAACAGTTAAATTTTTCCCATCTCTAAAGCCACTGCTATAAAACTTCATTCGATACACTCCATTACCTTTGAGTCATATAATTTATGCAATATCAATCCAATAACTGATCAAGATTCTCCCTAATCTAATATTAAACTGATTTCCCATTATTGGCTCATTACGGCCGTGGTAGTTTTCCATTTAGCGAATCACATTTTCATTGATTCTGTGCACTGGCAATGGGGCAGTCATGCATCTGCTCTTGGTTCACGTCCTGCTGTTTGCTACAACTCCAATGCAGACAGCGCTGAGTAAGTGGAACTAAATCAATATCGAAATAGAGTACCGATTTCCATAGCATTCTGCTTTTGAAGCCGTGGCGCCACGAAGTAAGTTTACAAACGTCAGCTACGAACACAATAGCGAATACTTTCCGAGAATGAAGAGTTGGCTGACAGCCGAGGGCTACCTGAATGTGGGATGTCTATATAGACCGATCCCTCCCGCTAGCGCGTCCATAACTGTGCAGTTCCAGATTGAGAACTCTAAGAACTACCACACTCTGTTTAACTACGATGTAGACACCTGTCAGTCAGTCAAGAGTCACACGGTGAGCAGCCTGCCCAGCCTCTGGTTTCGCAATGTACGCAAGTACGGAAATCTATCTACCATCGGTCCCATGAAAGTCGTAGGTGGGTCTCCGTTCCAAGAGGAAAGCAGAATTAACGATGCTCATATTCCAGGGATACTACGACCTGCGCAATTTTCATTTAGAGGACAACAGCATTCCTGTCTACCTACGCCCGGGCAACTAACGCGTAAAAGACACAAACTACTATGGGAAAAGCAATGCCAAGATCCAGCAGTGTCGCCTCGTCTTCACTATCATTTTGCAAATGCAGTTATATTAAAGTTGTCCTCAAAGCAAATGCCTATGAGCTTCGTTCCATTTAACTGAACTCTCAGCCTATTGGCCAAGTGTGTTAGTAGTTGGCATGGGGGTAGGGCTAACAAGTTTTCTCCGGCCAAGTTTGTTGCGTTTGCGTGACAGTAGATCTCTTCCTCCTTCTCCTCTCATTGACTAAAACTAAAAGTTATATGAGACGCCTTTTTATTAATTTCAGCAGAATCGAACATATAATATATGTATATATTTAATTGCAGCACGACTCCACAACACAAACGTCATTTTATTCCAAAAGAATTCATAACACATTCGTTTTATTTATCCATCCATACATCTACCTTCTTCCCTACTTTTTCGCCAATTATCATTAAACTTACTATCATAGCTCGTCAGCGCCCACTAGTTATTCACACAATTTTTGCTACTCCACGTCATCATCACAGTACGCCCAAGTAACATCTATGTTTTAAGTTAAAAATTTGTGAATTTCTGTAGGTCCTGTGGACCTACACATTTGGTGTTAGGATGAGTGAGACTGTGAAAGACCAAGTTCTTCTTGAGGCACGTTGAATGCTGATATTGGGCCAGCCATGGGATAAGAAGCTAACCTATAGTTACAAATTTACTAACTATTTATTTTAAATCAATTTTTTATAAAATATATTCACTTATCACATTTACCGACGTATTTAACAACACTTGTCTACAATTTCGATTACATAGGAGTCCTAAGGTTTTGCCGCGATGCAGCATTTTACAGTTTTTACAACAAACATTCTTTGGCGCTTTGTTTTCCGCTGACAGGAGCAGCAGCTGGGGCTTTGACTCCTTTCGAGATACTTTTGTCGGTCAGTGTGAGATTTATGCTGTTTTGTTGTTGTTCCAGTGAATTTATTGTTTACAATTTAACTGGGCGAACCGTTTAGCAAACGTCAAACACTCGTTCAGAGCAACTGACTTAAAGTTGAGAAACGAACGCTTTGTGCTTTGTGGTGTGGTATCTTGTCATGACTGTTGTTATATGTGGGCGTTAGCGCCAGCTGCTTAAGTTATGTGCTCGACTTACCCAACAAGGCGGCAGTATCGGAGTCTGCGGAAGCCCGTCAAAAAATCTGGAATTGAAAAAAAAAATAATGCTAATTGAGAGAGAAGCTTAAATTTCAAATCCCCAACGTAATTTCTGCTGCATTTTCATTAAATACGCTCGTAAAAGGCAAATGTCAAGTGACATCTAAATTTCCGCCCCTACGGGGAAGTACAATTCGACAACGAAAAAACTGAACATACGTTAAACTATTTATATACCATAATAATAATTGTATACACATATTAAGCTTGTCGTTTACTTTCAGGTTACCACAGTTTACGGTCTATGCCAAGATTATTTACCTCCTGATGGTGAGTAATTCTCAATAATAATTAATATTTTTAAAGACTTTGAGTTTTTTAGTTGAGCTGCTAGGCTAGGGCAATTATTCTCAAAAATTTTCTCTCCATGAGAAATCTGGCTATAATAATTTGTCTATTCGAAAGGGAAGTTCTACTTGGTAAACAAGTACATATATATAAATGTACAGGGAAACATATGTTTCTCTGCTCGTGTGTAATATTATCTAAAGGAAGTGCCTATACGATTCGTTACATTGTATTTGTTTGTGCCATTCTATTCTATTGTTTATTAATATTATCGTATACTATTTGAGGAACGTAATATTTGATACTCATCTACTTAACATTCCGACGTATTTAAAAAGCTGCCAAGCTTTATCAGAAGTTATGTCACTGTAAACAATTTAAACTCTACCCAGCCCCAACCCCATTCGCAGTTAATGGTGATAACCCATCAAAGTTATGCCAAGTATTTTATCGGATTCGATTGGCATTGCCCTAAAAAATATCAATGGAAATGAAAATACAATACGATATAAATTGACACTTGCACTGGGCAATAGCAAATATTTGCCAAATTTATCAATCTCAATAAAATAAGCAATCACAAAAAAGTAGCTGCTCTTGCAAATACCCTGTAAACAGAGTACGCGTAGAAATTCAATGGAACTTCTATATCATTCTTATCACTCTTTGGAATAATTGTTGCCTTTACTATTTATTTTTTTGCTATGCCGCTACAAGAGGAGTTTCGCAGTCATAAAATATAATTCGATTTGTCTTTGGAAGCATTGTACACTATCCAAGTTCGGTTCCTAGAGTTTCCGAGTTCATATACATACATACTCCTTACTTACATACTCTTTACTTAAGCAGGGTATTATAAGGAATATTTGCAAGTACAGTGGAAACTTGAAGTAAATAATTATAATTGACCAACAAGTGTTCGCTAATTAAATTATACAGTTTGTGCGAAAGCTCTTTACGTATTAATTTCACATACGCATTTATTTACCTCTTTTATACACTGAACCCATTGAAAATGGAAAATCAGGGTATAATGGCTATGTGTAAAAGTATGTAACAAGCAGAAGGAATCATCGCAGACCCCATAAAATATATATATTCTTGATCAGGACGACGAGCTGAGTTGATATAGCCCTGTCCGTCAGTCCGTCCGTCCATCCGTCCATCTGTATGAGTGCGTCGATCTCAGAAGATACAAAAGCTAGAGAACTGAAATTTGGCATCATCCGATAACTTTTTTATCGAGAATAATCGAAAAATTGATTTTGTTTTTTTCAGCCTCAGTTGAGCACTTTTAGACCTGGAGAATTCAAATTTACTGTGTATATACATGAAAGTTTTAAAGTTGTACGTCTAGAAATCAAATTGTTCCAAGCGCAGTCGCTGCTTGCTGCGCAGTTAGCAGCGCGCGTTTTTATACATGCGAGCGGATGCATGTGTCTGTATGTACATATACATATGTACATAAAAGAAGTATAGAATGATTAGAATATCAATCAGATTGGAGGGTTCAGGGTATCTCCTAGTCGAGCAGTCTCGACTAAAGTCTTTTTACTTGTTTGTGTTTGATTTCAATTTATTTTACAATCAATTTTAAATGCGGACCGCCCCCCCGGGCCAGAGAGCTTGGCTTGTGCTTGGGCTCGTGTCTGGGGCTGTCTCCGCATTGTTAATGTGCCGAAATAAATAACTGAGATGTCTGAAATTCCTTGGCCATGAATTTACAATATTTGTCATTCCGTCTTTTATTTTCTGCTGGATGAGCCATGCGTGAAGTCTGCCAAACTCATAACTCGAATTTATTTGTTCGAAATGAGCTTTTCGCAAATTATTTTTATTTATTTTCCGGTATGAGCTAGCCAGAGGCTTCGTCTCTCTCAGAGCTCTTCTTACTCTTCCTCTTCAATCCATTTGAATTATTCAACACTTTCAAGTGTTTTGAGCACTCTTAAAAAATTTGCAGCGCCCGGGGCACATTGCTGAGTGTGTGAAAAATGTTTGAACCTCTTCAGTTCAAATTGGTCAATTGTGAAAATGACTTTCACAAGGGTAAGGGGACAGAAGAAGTGACCAAAGACCAGAGATCCAAGTGCTGACCAAAATTAGAAAACAATTGCAAACTCAATTAAGCGGAAAGCAATTTATAGTGCGCAGATGAATATGCAAATATTTTTACTACGTTCTAAAAATCGAACCCGATTTTAGACAGCCTTTAATTATTCTAAGAAGGGTAAACCTAAAACATTTTTATAAAGCTATAATCAAAATGAATACAACTACAAATAAATAGTTAATTCAATATAAATCATTTAAAATTAAATATTAACGGAAAACAATTATCCTGCTAAATCAAGTCATTTATAAATATAAAGTTTAATATACATACACCAGATATAAATACAAAAATATTATTTTTCTACTTCTCTACTTCGTCTACTTCTTTTGTAGACATACAATCATAATAAAATTTTCAGATCGTAATCATAATGTTCAAATGTGCCGGATGCGTTTTTTACAAATTGGGGACGTGGTATCCAAAATCTGTTCATTACAAAATGTTTGTATTCATCATATGTATATACACAGTAAATCGGTAGCTTTTAGGTCTAATAATGTTTAAATAAGTCTGAAAAAAAAAATCAATTTTTCGATTATTCTCGATAAAACGTTATCGAATGAGTTATCGAAAAAATAAGATAAACTCGTACAGCGCATGGTATACACGAGTATGCATGCCAAATTTCAGCTCTCTAGCTTTTGTATCTTCTGAGATCGGCGCATTCATACAGACGGACGGACGGACGGACGGACGGACGGACGGACGGACGGACGGGCAGACGGACAGATGGACAGGGCTATATCGACTCAGCTCGTCGTCCCATTTTCAATGGGTTCAGGGTAAAAAAATTGTATTCTGTATGCCTCAATAATTTTTAAACTTCTTTCCCAAGTGTGATATATTTTTTTCTGAGAACAATAATGGTCTAAGTTGAGAGAATAATATATTATTTAATTTATAATAGGGTATAAACAAGTTTTACCCGATCAACTGCAATTTATGGTGCGTTTGCGATTTACAATTTATATGTAATTTAAGTCTTTTTATGACTTAGTAAATGCACATTTTAGAGAGCGCGCGCACGGCTATAAGATACAAAATCACTTTTTGCTATACGGCACAGATAAATTATTTCATAAATAACGAATTGACTTTATTGAAACCTCTAGCCAAATCGTAAGTCACAGTTATGCAGCCACAATAAATTCAATGTCTGGTCGAGTGTCTTTGTCGAATCGAATTGAATTGATTCCAGACTGAAGCACAGCAAAGAGGCGACGCTTTGTTTTTAATAAAGCTAATGCAAGAGGGTCTGTTATTAATGCCAAGGGGTTAATATTAGGCGTGCTTTGAGTACACAATTGGACAAATAATGGGCAATCAGGGGTTATATTAGCAGCAATTTTAATAGAGCTCAGCAAAGACCTCTGATTGCGCCATAATTTATCAAGAGCTCCAGGATGAGTCAGCACTAAGAATTCTGACAGTCTCTCTCACACTGTAAATTCGATGTCAGATAACACGCAGCACAACATAGAGAATTCGGAGAAGTTTTAAAGCGCCTAATTTTGATAAAAATGCTATCTGCAATGCGCATCTGAATATATCCACATATAAATAATATATGTGATTCATGGCCCTCGGAGGCACGATTCAGGCCTCCATATCTATTTTAGGTCTCCTATCTGAGTAATCATATACAAATGATATGATTCCCAATTTCACAATGCCACGCGCTAATTTTCAAAAAAAGCTCCCAGCTCTATTTCTGATAATAATATAAACGAGAAAAAAAATGCATAAGCAATTTAAAACAGGGAAAACGGATGGAAAATTTTATTAAACAACTCTGCGATTTTATAACATTATTTAAAAAATTGTTTTGAAGATTTGTGCTGCACAATAATAATATTAATTAATAATATTAATATATGATAACATTAATATTTAATGCATTGTTTAAAAAATGTAAAAAATGATTTAATTTTTGTCTGCTCTTTTCATAGAACTTACAATTTATTTTTATATATTGAAGGAACATGATATAAATATGTTATGGGCTCATTTGAGGTTCTGTAAAGTAAATCCGTCAGTTCTGCATGTATTATCACGTTCCACTAGAATCCTTCTTCGATTTCTAAAAATCTATATGAACAGAGCATCAGTTCTCTGAGTTGCACATCTTCTGATAACTGTTTTTTCGCTAATATGAAGTGAAGTGAGACCTATCAGAAGTCCTAAGATAGTTGTCCACAAAGTCTGCCTATTTTTATTATTTATCAATAGCACACCTTATTTGCATTAGCCATAGAAACAGTTCTATTTCTACACATTCACAACAAATACATTTTGCTTTAATGCTGAACAAGCTCCTATGACTGCACAATCCGCCAACTTATCGTACATTCTTCAATGAACTGCGCTTTCTCACAGCGAAACTGAAGTTTTTATAGCCCATGATTGTAATGGTCTGATAAAAAGTGATTTACATAGCCAAATTACAGCTTGTAAAAGCAGCGCCATTTATGCAAATTGGGCATGCCTGAGGACCCACTCGACGCCGAAGGCCAACAGTGCCAGGGTATAACCCAAAATTGCAATCTGTGCACCCCAGATAAGATCGCCCGACTGCATAGCGTTCGGCACCCACACTTTTCCAAGGCAAATCCATTGCACACGTGCGTATACTGCAGCAGTTCCAGGGTATCTCTGGCTGTTCAGATTGCTCGACTCTGCTTCCGGAGTCACTGATTGCAGCTCTTGGCTCTTGGCCATTGTATTTAGGCAAGTGGCGATGAGAAGCAGAAAAATAATTTTCTCCATTTGGCTTGTCATCTACAACTTCTACTGAAGTTCTCCCAGATACTCTCGGAGCTTTTATAGGACTTCATTGGCTCTGTTAAATACCAACGATTAACCTAACACCACAGTAATTAATGAATGTCCAAACAAAAGGAACTCCTTGTAGTTTCAATCTACCTATAGCGAGACCTTAATCAAAACAATGAATTATAGTAAATTATTTATTTAATTTAGAATTAAATTATTCCCTGCATGTTTAAGATTATTCGCAATGGCTTAAAATAATCTATTTTGAACTTCCAAGTTTACAATATCTGTACAGTGCTTCAAAGCTTGAATATCTTCAAATTCCAAACTCCAAAGTATATCTCCTCTTCTCGACAAGGGCATGCAGACTCTGCTTTCAGGTTTCTAGTGTGCTTTTTATTAACTTTTACGGTTTGTTGTTGGGTGGTTGTGCTTGTGGCTTTGGTATACGCGAAAAGGTGTCCCACAGCCAAGCTTATCAAGAAATTATTTCAAAACGCTAATTGAATTGTCAATATGTGAACCATTTTGTGGTATAACCACGTTGCCATTGGCAACAAGCCAATGATACCAGCAGCCACAACAACAACATTAATATTAGCAACAACAATATGAAGAAAGATAGCTGTGGATATTAAGCACATGTTCTTCTATGTATTGCCATTATAAATTCCCATTGCTATATGTTAGTGTGTCGTCGTGTATTTGACTCTTATTGCATTTGCCCAGATAAGAACTTTGAGTTTGACACGCATTTAGAAGAGTTGCCACACAGTTGAGCTCTTGACGCAAAGCTGCCCCAGCAATATCGACTAATATAATTTGAAAATATTCTGATTCAAATACTTAAAACAGATGCTTGCATACCCTATATGGTATACCTTTGGCATGTATGCAATCAACAATTAGATGTCATAACGTTTATTCTTGTGGAATAAATAGACGTGTTTACTTACTATTTAATTCGTCTTGTTATACCCTGAACCCATTGAAAATGGGAAATCAGGGTATACTGGTTTTGTGTAAAAGTATGTAACGGGCAGAAGGAATCATCAGAGACCCCATAAAGTATATATGTTCTTGATCAGGACGACGAGTTGAGTCGATATAGCCCTGTCTAGAGAGCAGAAATTTTGTGTGTATACTCGTGTATACCATACGCAGTACGAGTTTGCTTCATTTTTTCGATAACTCATCCGAAAACTTTTTTATCGAGAATAATCGAAAAATTGATTTTGTTTTTTGAGCTTCATCGGAGTACTATTAGACGTGTAGACTTCAGATTTTCTGTGTATACACATTATATTATATAAAATAAACTTTCGCAAAAGCAATTCCAAATTCTCAGTGTCTTTACTGCTTTAATTATTCATTATTGTTGTTGTTGTTGTTTTCCATTGTAGTTGCTGTTGCTTATGGCGGGCGCGCTTATACGCCCAGTGGAGCGCCAATTTAACAATGTTTTGATTAAAAGCGGAAAGTTTTTGTTATTCAGCGTAAGTGTCGCGTTTTAAAAACGTGCACAAAGATAATACCCAAAAAAGTAATATATATGCACGAGTATAAAACGTGTTTTTTACGATCGCCATGACGGGCATTGATAAATGAGGCATATCGAGCCATTCGTTATACTCAATAATTACAGTGGGCCAGCAGCCTTGGGTGGGACTCCTGCAGATGCTAAAGCGGGCCAAACCTCTGTGTGGGATTCACCGGCGTCAATGCGACTTTTCCACTCTGACTCACGAAATCAAGCAAACAGAAATGAGAACTTTATATAGATACTGTTACAGTTGGACAGGCTTCTCTCACTCTCTCCCTCTCTCTTTCCCTATCGATATGATACACGATATGATCCGAATCGCTCCCTGTTCTGGCTATTCAGGGGAATTTAAAATTGGAATCAACAAACATAAACCAAACCAGAAACAAAAAGAAACACATTTGAAAACTTAAGACCCAGCTGATGTCCAAGTGCTTGATTTATGCGTCGGCACATTTGATTGTAGAATCAGTTTTTCGCATTAAAAGGCTTTTGCTGTTTGAAAAACTTTTCCGGCTATCACAGGACAGTTTCCGTTTCAATATGGGCAACTGGCCACTACTAAAAAGGGCGAAAGACGAAAAGGCGGCGTCTTTCTCTCTTCTGTGAGCCATTTAAAATATGCCGCTGTTGACTCTGCTAATGTCTGCGCAAATATTGCACTTTTCTTCTTCTTGTTCGGTTGATTGGGCCCCAGAAGTGAGCAAAGGGACGGTCTCGAGGCGGCCGGAGGAACCTTTCATATCTGAGGTTGATGGCTTGTCAGTAGTCGCCGCTGATAGTGCAGCTAGACAAACTTTAACTTTTTTTGTGGCTTATTATGTGGGATATCTGAGTTCTCTATTGGCCTTGCCCACCCGATTGGTGTCCACATATGTAAGCGGCTATTTTTTCATCACACATATAGGGTAGCTTTTATTATACCCTGAACCCATTGAAAATGGGAAATCAGGGTATAATGGTTTTG
>NW_022046010.1:56191-66721 GCF_001654015.2 Drosophila navojoa
CACACACACACACACACGCATATATAGGCGATTACGCTTGGGTTGCGCTGCAGTGTTTGCAATATTTTGAGAACTTATTTTTGGAGTAATTTAATTTCTAGACGTACGATCGTAATGAAACCATTATACCCTGATTTTCCATTTTCAATGGGTTCAGGGTATAAAAAGAGTTATGACTTTTTGGTCTAGAATCTAAAGAATTTGGCATAAAAATCTCCATTAGCTACAGTTGGAAATAAGTTACTGTGATCCACTCCACATTTCTTACAAATTTCTAAATTGAGCGTATGATCTTTAGCAACCCAGAAAAACATTCGGATGAAAATTCATATTATTGACTAGAATACTGTTACTAAGTCTTAATAACAAATAAAAGCTATTATGACTAGACTATTCTCTTCAGATAGAATAATCAACTAATATGAAAGCTCTAGTCGAGTCTGTTCGACTAGGAGATACCCTAAGCCCTCCAATCTGATATTCTAATCATTCTGCACTTCTTTTATGCACACATACATACATTCACATGCATCCACACGCATAAGCCCTCGCTCTGCTAACTGCGAAGTAAACAGCGACTGCGCTGCACTGTGGGCAATATTATGAGAATATATTTGTTGAATAATTTAATTACTAGACGTACTATCTTAATGAAACTTTCAGGACGTTATCATAATGTTCAAATGTATGAAATAGGTTTTTTACAAATTTGGGGCGAAGGGGGCGTGGTATCCAAAATCTGTAAATTACAAATAAACATAACCGACAAAATAAGATTTGTAGTTGCAAATATAATTGGTATGGTGTTGACATATGCGGATTGAAAATCGTTGGACCACGCCTTTTATAGGGTATGCAAGGTATACCCGCCTGGCCTTTGAAATGTTTCTCTTAATGGGCCTCAATATTGGTAGCACTTCAAACAACTTGGGCAACGACAAGCACAAACACTTGCTTTAACAACAAACACATAACAACACACTCTAACACACATACCCACCTACACACCCATTCAAGTCTTGTGTCATACCTTATCTTCATTCATAATTTCATCAACCTACTAACGAAAACAAGCAAAGAAGAAAAGGAAAAATATTATAGCCCAATCAAAACATTGCGACGTTCCTTCTTTAGCTTTTGTTATATTTTTAGGTGTACGTCGCACACTCGATTTATTTATTAGAACTCTGTCGATAATTACAAAATAATGCGTTTTACCAACCACCCGCCCCTACCCACACTCTTTCACCCATTCGTCCCATCTGGTATCTTGAACCGTGCTGAAGTAGCGTTAACTATGCTTGGGAACACACTATGGAGTGAAGTATAAAACGAGGTTATGCGAAGCGTAAATTTTCAGGCAATAAGATGGCCTCCCCCACCTCCGTACTCTTCTACCGCACCGTTAACCACCCAAAACATAACAAAGAGCGCGATAAGATTTCGATAGGTTTCGTTTTCAGTTTCAGTTATATATCATGTTGTCTCTGTTTAGGAGGAAGCCAATGAGCGAAACGGGAAGCGAGAAGCGGGCGACGAATAGATTTCGATTATTTGAAACTTGGCTAATTTGTGGAAGCTACTTGTGAATGAGGCTGTAAGCGAAGTCGTTTCCAATCTCGAGAGGCCTTGACTGAAGTCAAGTGCGCTCTGGAGTGGTTAACATGTGCTTGGAAGGCTCCAAGAAGGCGTCCGCTTTGGGTGGTCGTCGGCGTTTTGAGGGGTTTCTTGTGGCGCTAAGCAATTATTTCAACCGCGGTGCGCAAAAAGTCTTAGGAGATAGAAGGTTCTATTGGACATCGAAATTTTTAATTCATTTATATGCTATTGATAACTAAACCAAAATATTTAGAGCGAGGCAAACAATTTTGGCATCGACTCGAGAACTGCTGATTATTGTTGAGAAGTTTAAATATATATATGTACATATATTTAATATAATTATATATATATTTAATAGAAATGTCAATTGGACACTTGCTTAATATTGAGAAAATCGAGTAAATATTTATTATTTAAGTATGTGAAATGCAAATTATGAAATACACATGTATTATTTGATCCATTCTAACTCATTCTAATATTTGCGCACATTTTTCAATCCACAAATATATTATGATAACAATTTACATGTGGCTGTAGATGAGCCTTAAAACATGTTTGCCTCTGACAGTCTAGGATCCAGTTTGCCCCATAATTTACTACCTGACCTGGCACAATAATCAAAGCAACAAGCGCCGCCACGCTGTGTATAAAAAATCCAATAAATTCATCAAATCGAAAACGCGATTATGAATGAATGTTATATAACAACAAAAGAGACAACAAATCAAACATGATAAATGGACCAGCAGGCGACTACTGAGCTACGCCCAAAGAGGGAGGGAAACGCAGAGGAAGTCGAAAAAAGGCGTGATTTTGTGAGGGAGCGTGTCTGTGTGTGAGTGCGGGTGTGTGTGAGTCGCATTTTGACAAGGTGTAAACACTAGTATGCAATTTAGGTTGTTGTATCTGTTTTAGATACAATTATTGATTGGCTTTTTGAGATACGCAAGATATGTGCGATAAGAGCGCCTCTGATAAAGCAAACACTTTCTAATGCCATCTCTCTTTCTCACTCTCCGTCCCATTCAGGTGGTGATTTCAGGTGCATTATGTACAGTAGAAGATTACGTAATAATGTCACAGTGTGCACACAACAAAGCCATACACCTAGCTGCGGAAGGAACAGTCTCAGTGACAGACATTTCACAGATTCGTAAGTACTAAATCAATTACAATTTACAACTTCCCACCTATTGAAGCTAAAAGGGTTCGAATCCCATATATACAAACATTACATACAACAAAATAAAACTACACAGATCTTATATATCTATCTCTCTCTCTCTCTCTCTATGTCCTCTCTCCCAATCCCTCACCCCACCCCTACTCTCTCTGTCTCTTTCTTTCTCACTCGCTCTCCATCAAGCAATTTTGTTTATAACGCGACTGTCTTGTAGGAAATGCCATCACATTTTGAAGTTAACATTTTCTCCGACCACCTTTCACTAACAATAACATTCGACAACGACATTCATCAACAATGTTAAGTACTTGTTATTATTATTGTTGTTGCTTTCATTTCCATGACAATGAAGCATCTCATCTCTTCTCCAGTCATTCCCGAACCCAGCAAGTCACTTGACCAAAAGCCTGACATTACATTTACAATCAAGTCAACATATTGTTCAATATGTTTCTCACTTATTTGTTGGGTCTCAGACGTTTTTAAACTGTCAATCAATTATGTTACATCTATCTGTCAAATCGGCAACATAAATTAGAAAAACCTTCATATTCCGTTCGACAAGTGCAACTGTGCCGTGGATTGATGCGCCATGCATACTTAATAGTCAGTGTTTTAGCAAACAGAACACAAATCGGAATATGATTGATTAACAACTTCCTGGCCTGCAGAGTGATTGAATGAGTTCATGTCGGACTAACTGTTTGACCTGAGATTCACGTACTTATTAACAAATTGACTGATTGATCGCTAGATTGAGTAAGTCAATTATTAATGCCAGACTTTTTGATTGATCACACTTATGATCTGATTGGTGATTAATTGGCCGACTGACGGATTACATTTATTGCCTGATTGATTTACTGACTGATTGCCTGACAAATAAAGTGATATTGAAATAATAATGAGGTATTTATTATTTATCTACAATACAAGATATAAGCATTTTTCAAAGCCCACTCAAAAGTATCTTTAGACTCTATGGAGAACAGAATACAACATTTCCATGCTCTGCAATTTTAATTTGAAACTGCCACAAACGCAAGACCCAATTCGCTAAATCTCAAGCCAAATTTATTAATTTGGTAGGCTTTGGAGCTCTCTTTTGGCGCTTAAATTGCCAACTTTATGGGACTCTCGAGTTGAGCGAAATATAAAAATAAACAAGTAAGAAGGCTCTAGTCGAGACTGCTCGACTAGGAGATGCCCTGAACCTTGCAAGGTGATATTTTATCATTCTTCACTTCTTTTATGCACGCACACATACATACATATGCATCCACCTCACGCGGTCGCGCCCTGCTAACTGCGCAGTAAGTAGCGGCTGTGCTTGGGCTGCGCTGCACAGTGGGCAATATTATGAGAATTGACTTGTTAAATAATTGAATTTCTAGACGTACGATCTAAATGAAACTTTCAGAACGTAATCATAATGTTCCAATGTATGTACATTCCAAAGCACAAGTCTCTAGTATTTTACAATTTGTGGCGAAGGGGGCGTGGTATCCAAAATCTGTAAATTACAAAATGTTTGTATTCATCATATGTATATACACGGTAAATTTCCAGATCTAATAGTGTTCAAATGAGACTGAAAAAACAAAGTCAAATTTTCTATTATTCTCGATAAAAAAAAGTTATCGCAAAGTCGTCTGCGTATGGTATACACGAGTATGCATGCCAAATTTCAGCTGTCTAGCTTTTGTAACTTCTAAGATCGACGCACTCATACAGACGGACGGACGGACGAAAAAATAAATCGAAATGCGTAACTTTCACTGGGCAGGTCAATTTTCGTAGTCCGGCCGTGGCTAATTGCAGCCCGGCTGCCTGAATGCCTTCGTTAAATGGGCGAATGACCCAATGGCCGCTTGGCTGATTGCCCGCAGCTGTTCCAAAAACTGGGATAGCGGCTCGAAGGGTCGCAGCGCGAGCTATGCCAGCAGGACCTTAAATATACTCTAAAGTACCGCCCATTGTTCTGTCGCCGTCGTGTTTTTGCACATTTTCAAGCAGCACAACAAATGCCACACAACAGGTGCAAGCTGCGCGTGAAAATTTTCACCTGGTATTTACAAAAAATATAGATATTTGTATCTGTGTACATAGAAAAGTCGCAGGCCAAAGGGAAAAGGCCACAGCATTTATGCCTAATGTGCGAAAAATTCCTTTGTCAATCCACACGCCCACTGCGGATGCATCCCGGACTATTTCAATCATTTGCATGAGCTGTGGTATTTCAGGCGGAAGCTCACATGCCCGGGTACCCAAGCTGCCTCAGCATTTTCATGAATAACAATTTATGTACACGGCCAACTATATCTCTCGGTTCGGGTTTTATGATGTTCTATGCAACACTAAGCCGCTGGCAGCTGGGTTAAGCCCGATGTGCACTTGTGCACACACAATTTGCCGGGATTCTCCCATCCGAAATAACTGTTCACGGCTTACAAATTCTGACTCGGTTGAGCAGGAATTACTTAAAGCAGCCAATAATAATAATAATGGGTAGCTATGACAGGACGTATATTATAAAAGAGTAGTGTGTACTAAGAAGATGCATATTCGATTGTTGCTGATGTAATTACAGGATATAGAAAAGACCGAATATATGTATATAAGCATGAAAATATATACATATATAAATTTATGCCTGGTCAGATACATATATGCAAACATTTGTCCTTTATCTACATCAATCAATCTCGAGTATTTACTCAGTACCCGCATCTGTTGTTGAGCCGCTCCTGTGCTGGGACGCAATTAAACTCGTGCCTAATGAATCTTGACATTTCAATCAACGACCCTCCACACACCGGCACGTTCCTCTCCCATCCTACTCATCTGATCCGCGCAAAGCATCAAACCGCAACTGCAGCGCTTTTCATCGGGGAAAATCAGGAAACCCGGCAATAAATCACATGATTTAATTTGCGGACTAAAGGCGAGATATGTTGAGGTCGCATTTACCTCGATCGCGAGTCGAAAGGGTAGCAATAGTAAAATTAGGGCTACTTGCCCCTTGGCCATAAAAACATTTTATGGCTCATTATGGGCGCCCATAAATTTGAGAACGTTATTATTCCCACCTACCCCCATTCTCCCTGAAATAACCACAACAACATTTGGTCCGGTGTCCAGGGCGTTGCCCAATCAACACCTCCGCCCCAGAGCGTAGCTGCTGTAATAAGTTCTTGTCTGATAATTTCTTAATCAAATAATAGACAAGGGTTCGGTCCATGTCCACAATGATAATTGTCTTATGTGTTCAACAGATTTCTAATGGAGGTCTTTGAGTCCTCTCCTCTTATTCAAATGCGTGCTTGCTGTGGTTTATAAAGAATGTTTAACAGCTCGTCGAGCCTCAACGGTCAATCACAGCTGCAAATATACAAAAGCAATTGCAAAAATTCCACAGAGCTGCCCGAAAGGGAAGTATGCTCAGCAAATATTTAATGTATCTCCAAAATCTATATTTGTATTTCTATTTTTGTAGCTGTTTGAGCATTATATATAATATCACAGCAACTTAATGCCGAATACTTAAATCGTAGATCTTCACTAAGCATTGGTCGATTGAAACATGCCCTCATATAATTCTCATGTACTTTTCAATTGTACAGCTCTACAAAATTGGAATTATTCAGGACAATGTACACAAATTCTATTACCATATTCAAATGGCCTTTGGCTTTAAGAATTTGTTTATCTTATTCAAAAACATTTATCAGCTTCCACTTTTCATTTAAAAACAAGAACAAATTCAATTCGTCGCTTCAAGTCTAACGAAATAATATTGTCTGCAAAGAAATATTGGAATACTAGGCAAATTTGTATCAAGCAAAGCATCGCCGTGCCATGAAGTGTTTCAGAATCTGTGTGAAGGCTAAGTTCAATGTCAAGTAAGTCACATCAACTCTAGAAGATATACAGCAGATCGATTCAAGACGAGATGAGCAAGACGGCACAGCCAAAAATATTTAATGAATGACTTTGGCTGTTGGCCGTGGCTGACGATAGCTGATAGGTGATAATAATGTGGGAAATATTTAGCACCATCATTACAAACATCATTAAAATTTAAATAGATGTGTTTAACATGAAAATAACTAGAAAAGTTGTTGTTGTTGTTTTCGTTTTTTCGTTTGGTACACTGAGAAAAGGAAATCATGCCGTGAAAATTCCAAGAAATAGCACATGGCGAGCACAGGTAGGGTTAGGGCTCGGGGTTTTAGGTGTAGGGGTAGTCATTGAACCTGCCCAACCAGATTCATCAATTAACGCCCTGACTTGGACTTGCAGTTGGAGTATTGGTATGAATTTTGGTATTGGTATTGGAGTTGGAGTGGTTCGGTGTGGTGTCGAGAGGCGGTCACTTCATTAAACGCTGTCCAAGTTGTGGACAAATAAATGCATTTCCGTTGCGCACAAACACATTTCCAAGAGCCGCCGACAACAGCAACAGCAACAGCAACAACAACGTAAAGAATCTCAGATGCATTTTTTACCTACCGCCTAGAAACTCGAGAAAAAATACCGAACAGTTAAAAGAGGGAAGGAGAAGTAGAAAACATGGTCAACAACAAAGCCGAACAAGTGTACCGCTTGCCGATCGTCAGTCGTACAACGAAAATGAAGTCAGAGGTTCGACGGTTTTTTTTTTTTTTGGTCAATTGCTTCACTCGATTTTTTTTAACCTGGCCCTCGAAAACCTTGGACCCGCCATTGATTTCCACTTAACGCTTCACAACTCAAGTGGCCATCAAGTTTACAGTTTAAGTAAGCAGTAGGGTAGAGGCGGGAGCAGGAGGGAGCCGCGACTCAAATACGCTTTCCTCTTTCGTTTCTCTATTTCAATATTATTGTTTCCCACAGTGCCAGGAAAATATTTAAGCGCCAATTTCATGTAGTTTTCCTCTATTCTCAAACAATACAAGAAAGAGAAATACTCATTACTATTACTGTGTCCAGTAGACTCACTACCGTTCCTCAAGTGTCGCCCTCTCGATCGCCCCATCTCCTTCGATCTTCATTACACCTTCCCTCTTTCTCTCTCTCTCTCTCTCTCGCTATCTCTCTCTCCTTCTCACCCTCCCATTTTGTCTACTTGAATTTAAATAACAGTGGGCCAGCTCTGATCTTCGGCATGGCTTCAAAGCGCTGTTCTTCAATCTCCATTTTTCGTATTCGGTTTTCCAATCGGTAATGAGCGATCGCATTTTTGATCTGGCAGGAGCTGCCTTGTCAGCAATTACGCACTTAACTCCAATAGTAACTGACAAAGGAGCTGTTACAGTCTCCTCAGCTAGTCAATGCATTGAAATCAAAAGTTCTTAGAATTGTTCCACGTGAGTTTTGTATAGTCGTGAGAAACATTTTGCTTTTACAGGCTGATATCGAACCAAGTTGTTGACACTTGTATGAAAGTAGAATTAATTGGATGCCATGGAGAAATAGTCACAATCAATATGAGCTTGAGCATCATGATATAGACTGCAAATGGTTCTTCAACCAATTTCACCGAATCCCTGAAATCGGTTGCTTCATCTTAGAGACTGCTTCCTGAATAACTATAGTTCCTCGTCCAATATATTTTAATATTTCAATGCCATATTTTATAAAAGATAAATACAACCACTAACCAGAGAGCCTCTCTGGTTAGTGATACAACTCTTCGCGTCCATACGAATCGAAAATACATCTGGCATCGATGGCCAATAGTTATGCCAATAAAACTAGTGGCAGCAGCTGCTGCTTTATGATCAATCAATAAAAAATCAACCACATGAAAATCAGTTAGGCGATCTGATGCCTAGTTGCAGCACACTCCAAACCATTAAATAGTGTACTTTACGAGCAGAACCAAACCAGAAAGTTGGCTCGGCTGTGGAATAAAAGAAATGCCGCTCTCAGGGCTGACAGATAAAACAAAACGCCGCCGATCGACGCTTGATCAACGGCGCAATAAATTCATCAAACAAATATCAAGGAAAGACAGAGAAAGGTAGATGAATATAAATAGAGAGAGAGAGCGAGAAGGGGGGAGGAAGGGTCGTAAACTGTTGGCTAAGCCGACTTTGCGTTATAATCGACATGAATATTAAAACCACAAAACTATAATCAGTGCGATATGATCGGTTGAAAAACATATCAATCTCAACTGGAACAGCCATCAGCGCAGCAGCCACCGCTGTGGACCCTTTTTTGAGGCCATTAACTGCCTGCAGACGACCTAATGGACATGATCTTTCGTCACTCCCAGCAACAACAAAAGGGAATGCAGCCTATAAATATATATGTATAAATACATACATATATGTATGTAGTCTTTCTAAACATCCATATTCTTTCACTCTCTCCCATTCTCACTCTCTCTATCTCTATCTCTCCCTCTCCGACAAAAAGCGAGGATCGAACTCTCATTTTGGTCTTGATCTTGCGGCGAACACGGCGTCTGCCGCCTGTTGTTGATCCCTAAACACCCTTTAAATTGTACGTAATTCCCCACATAGCATTTATCGTCATTATTATCGAGCACACGCTGGTACAAAATCGAGACGCGGTGGACACTTCAAGTTCCATGAATAATTTGTGTTCAGATGAGATAGGCATTTTCACGAAGTTGTGTGGGAAATGAGAAAATATCTCGATTGGAAAAACATGTTTAGAAAACCGTGTGTTTTGTTCCTTTTTGTCAGAGCTTACAAAAAGGAGATGTTAGACTTAAGTGGCTTTAATTATTCACATAAAAAGAACTAGACGAATGTTTAGTGAACAATTGACCGAGACTACATGAGTATCTTTTATATAGGGTAAATCTTTAGAAAAGAATCTTTCTAATTGTCATGTCTCAGATTAAACAAGTAGAAGTTAGAAGGCTCTAGTCGAGACTGCTAGACTAGGACATACCTGAACCCTCCAATCCACATACATACACAAACACGTATAAGAACGCGCTCTTCTAACTGCGCAGTAGTTGCAGTGTGGGCAATAATATGAAATTTTATTTGTTGAATAATTTAATTTTGATGCATATGCAGAATGATAGGAATATCAGCTTGGACTGTTCCGAGTATCTCCTAGTCGAGCAGTCTTACTTGTTTCTGTTTTCAAACGTAACATATCTTTGTAATATCATACAAAGTTATCTTAAATTTCACATTTTATTCTAATATTTTTTCACCCTGAACCCAAACAAAAGAAAACAAATAGTTTTGCTCGGTGACACATACATTGAAAAACGCAGAGCATTGATAAATTTGGGACAAAACTATATTTGCATTCGTATTTATTTATTGCCTGATCTAAGATCGGAAAATACTTAAATACTAATTCCCAACAATTTTTATACCCTGAACCCATTAAATCAGGGTATAACGGTTTTGTTAAAATGTATGTAACAGGCAGAAGGAGGCGTGTCAAACCCCACAAAGTATATATATTCTTGATCAGGGCGACGAGCTGAGTCGACTTGGCCCTGTCCGTCCGTCTGTCCGTATGTTTGAACACGTCGGAAGATATAAAAGCTAGAGACTTGATTTTTTTTAAATGACCATATATACAGCGTGGATGTCGAGATTAGCTTTAAAAATTGATAACTATTCCCGATATTTTATTATCAATTTAAAACATTATCTATCAAGGCATATGCCACTGTAGCTAATTTTGAATGATTTTTAATTTTTTCTAAATTTGTCAATTATTCAATAGAATATGTAGATCATATGCTGAAAGTTTCATTA
>NW_022046010.1:70859-91238 GCF_001654015.2 Drosophila navojoa
GTGTGTGTGTGTGTGCGTGTGTATGTGCGAATTATTATTGAAATATCAGTTGCTTATAGGGTTCAGGGGATCTCGTAGTCGAGCAGTCTCGACTAGAGCTTTCTTACTTGTTTTTTTTTTTCAAACTGTTTCGGGTGGTCCATTAAATAGTTTCTAGTGCGATCTCTAAAGGATATCAACTGTACAAATTGGAAAGGCTAAAGACAATGCACCAGCAGTGTGTGGTCAGAAAACTATATAGAACATGGCCTATAAATACTGTTGATTTAAGAAACAGCTAATAGAGCGAGATAACACTTCTATTAGGAAATGAAGTATGACAAATAGTTGACATTCATCATTAATATTTAAGAAAATTATATTCGTAGCTAGTATATATATATGTATGTATATCACAGATACATCACTAGATTCAAATATCTTCAAGTAAAAATCTGTGAAGTGGGCGGATAAGCAACTGCTTTTGCTATTACTTGCGAGCACTAAGAGTGTGCTGTCATTAATTCTCTTGCTCCACATTCGACAATATCAAAATCGTAGGTCTCAGCAGCACCTTTACCTAGGCCTTTCATAACCATATTACAGCAACTGTCGTGAGTCCGTATGTGCGCAATGCATTGAGGTGAATGTGTTGGAAACCCTATGGGGTCCAGTTGGCAAATGAAACCCGCATTAAAAGTTGCCTAGTTTATGTAAATACATATAAATACGGATTGGTGGTTATTACACGGATCATAAAGTCCAGTTTATCAGTGGCCGAAAACATGAAGTTGTTTCGGGCTTGTTAAGTGCATTCAATTAGCGCTTGTTTTTCTGCACCCACGCCAAACGGCTTCCTGCTGATTGGGATTGGGATATTCGTGTATAAACATATGTACATGCGAGTTTTCTGAATACTTATGGATACTTACTCATTGGCCAATCGATGACAATTAACACCTGTCCGCATAAATCAGTGCCAGGCATATCTTAATTTATGATGACGTAATCAATGCTTCTGCGCGTATCTCGACAATAATTTCTATTCGCATTGCATTGCACCAATAATTCGGAAACAATTCAAATTGTCACAATAACTCAGCGCCTTATTGAAGGAGATTTAAAAGGAAAACACGCACATTAAAATCTTAGCCAAAGCTAATTGCGCTGATCCGATGTGTTGAGCCGTACACTGCCTCAGTATCCAAATTGAATGAACAACGAGTTAGCCTGTAAATCGAGGTTTGCATTGCGTGCGATGCAATCGGATTTCTTGACATCCATTTCTGATGCTTGATTATATGGAAATTTAAGAAGCATGAAAACCGTATTCATGTTCTTACACATACTACAAATACTGATTATATCAGGAAGCCACTTCATTTCATTGAAGTCGAGTCGGGTATCCAAGATATTCAGCTCCAGTTACTTTAGGTAAGAGTAAATGACATGTACCGATATTTATCGTTTAAAATATTTATGAAATGAATAAAAATATATATTTAAGTTAAATTTACCTACTTATGTATATATCTGGAATTTGATTTTAGAATATATGTATTTGACTGATAACTAACAATTATAAATAGATGCTTCTCAATAGATATAACTATTTTATAAAAACAATTCCCTATACCTTGCTTTATAACTCAGCCCGTTTGTGATATGGCTCTTTCGAATCATTTTCTTAACACCTTAAACTGGGCAGTTTGTGAGCCAGTCGCAAATAAGCGAAAACTTTGTGACAGAGTTTTACGGCCTACTGGAAACTAGTGTGGCCCACCGGGCAACCAAAGCCAAAGCTAAAACCGAATCTACAGCAGCCAAAGCGGTCAGCTCCCAGCTACCATTTGGTATTTTCATGTGGCCGGCTGACACTTTGCGTCAATGTGTAATTTCGAGTTCGTTTCTGTTTTTTTGCTTTCGTGCTGGTCACATTATCGGGCCCATTTCAAGTTGGCTAACATGCCGTTTAATCGGCTTGTAAGTGACTGCGTATGCACTTAATTAATAAATGCTTGGCGCGTTGACTTTGTTGCAAGCCAAATTGTTTTTGCATGTTGCTTGTGGCAAATTGCAACCTGATGCGTCCTTGCACTGATGAAACTGCAATTAGCCGCCTCTCACACACGGTTAACTGAATTATCTGTACTTATTTTAAATCAGTTGCCAGAGACTGACCGCGCCCCCACACCCTCAAACGCGCCTCTTCTCGCCTGCTGCTAAGCAATGCTTGCAGTTAACTTAATTAAATGCCAGCTTCAATTTGTTTTTCATTTGCAACCACCACAACAATGAAAGCGAAACCGCAAGCCCGCTAAATAAATAAACAATAAACAAAGAGAGCAAACTTTCCCGGGGCGAAATGTTTCTCCTGCTCCTGCTCCTCCTGCTGCTGCTGCTGCTGCTGCTGTTTCTGTCGTCTGCTGCTGCTGCTGTTGCTGCAACTATCGATGTAATTTTACATTTCGTTGCAGTCAGCTGTAATTAACTGTAAATAACTTGCCGCCTGCGTGTGGTCCCGCTTTACTGTACTCAATGTAAAAAACATCGAAAAATCCGTAGTTATTAAGTTTTTCTTACTTTTCCTTTTGCTGCTCCTGCTGCTGTTGCTGCTGCGGCTGCTCTTGTTGCTGTTGTCATCGATACGGCTCACCCGCTGCTGAGCATTGCATTGATAAATGGCGCGAGCAACTTTTAATTGCACGTTTATCTTTTGCGTAAATCAATAGCAGCAGCATTAAATTGCCTGCGCTATTTCGATTAAAATGAGCTCGAATTTCGGGTGAAGCTTATGCAATTTATGCAGTTCATGCGCCTCAACCAATTCGAAACTGTAAACTTCATTTTCAATTAAAAGCAAGTAAGAGTGATCCAGAAGGCAGTACACGACTAGCAGATACCCTGGTCATGGGTTGAATGCGTGCACTCACACACACACTTAAACCTTATAATGAATAGGGTAACAATCTAATAAGCTGATTATCGAGAATACAATGATTCAATTTGAACAGCTTCAAAACACGGTGACTAATTCAACTTCTTTTAATAGCTTTCATCTTCTTTGTTAATATAAGTCTTAATGATACGAAAAGTACAAATTCACATAATAATTAGAGATAAGGATAAAGACTGTAGAACCTTTTATGAAGTACTAACGAATTAATTATGTATCAACCCATTTTTCCATAAGGAATATTTTTAAATTGAAGATTTATTTTGATTTTGTTGTCATACACTTCCAACCACTTCCAAAATTTGTTTTATGTCTGAGCACTACTTAAATACTGCTAAGTTAAGCACTGGGAAATACCCCATGCATAAATCTACATATGCGTATATATGCACATATACATATTCATGTATGTGATACTTGAATTTATATGACCATTAAGTGCACTAATAAAACAACAAATTGGCATTAAAACTTGACCAAAAGGCAAATATTTAAGTAATTCGATATGCTCGAATACTCTTTCGTTCAAGTGTGGAGCTTAACAGCAAATGCCTTTTAGCATGCTCACTTATATTTTCATTTCCATCTCCATTTTTATTTTTATGAGCGCTTGCACATCTTCAATCAACTTTATCTATTTGAAATTTTTAAAAACGTATATAAATTTACTTTGTGGGTTTTCTGGTGGGATTTTCAATAATTTTAATTGCTCTTTTTGGTAGACGACAAAATTCAATCAGCGCTACATAAATTATGCGAGACGCATTTGACCCAGAAAAGCACGACGATAAAACAGATTTTTGTCGAGATTTTGTTTTATTTTTTATGTGTAGAGATAGAAGACTCCCACACACACAGTCACACTCACTCACGCACACACACTCGCAAGAAGGTCTGGCCCTTAGCTCTCTACTCTGACTGTGGAGGGACTATGGGCGGCATGGAGCACGGGCACGGCCAAATCGTGCGCTAATTAACTCATTGACACTGTGGCCTCCGCTTGGGGCAGCCAATTGTGAGTGGCGTCTGTGCAGGAATCGTGCGTAAAAGTCGAGTACGCTCCACATTAAAAGGCGCTAATTGTGGCATTCGACTCTGCAGTCCCTTCGCCCCCGCACCCAGCCCTTCACCATTTCCCCTTTCTCTGCTCACTCTGACGGGCGTGCCAATGCAATTAACGCTGGTTGGAGTCTCACTGAGATATGCTGAGAGCCCATACGCCTCCGCTCCCTCGCCCTCTCTCTCTCTCTCTCGCCCTCCGTGGCCCCCTCATCAGACCATCTCTATGGCTGCGCCGTCTTCAGCTCCCACTGATAAATGGGTCTGGAGGCAAGTGCAACGGCTCCAAGTTAAAGTTTTTTTCCTTTATGTTGCAGTTATTGTTGTTGTTGGTTTTGCAGTTTGCTTTGCTTTTGTGGCATCGGCTTACAAACAAACCCAAAGCCAGGCGTCGAGCAAATAAAACGGTTTTTCCAGGAAACGTGACAAAACGTCAATAGCTGACTTGCGGCGCACTAGTTGGTGGAACATCCAACCGCGAGACGCGGCTGCCCAATGGCCAATCCAGTCGGCGACTAGTTGTAGTTACTGCAAAATGTGACATTTGTTGTTGCTATTGCGGCGGCTTTGGCTGTTGCTGTTGTTGTTGCTGCTGCTGCTGCTGCTGCTGCTGCTGCAAAAGCAATTACTTAGACCCGCGCAGTCAAAATACGTACGTAATCTAAGACCTCTCCACAGTCGCCGTCCGCATCAAAGCGAGAAAGTTCCCGGAATGCAGTCGCCGACAGACCTGGACCTCAGACAACATTCTTGGAATAGGGCCAATGCACTGGTGATCAAGGATACATGTCGAACCCTCCAAGAACTAACCAAAACAAAACGGAAGACATTCCGAACTCTTTTTAACAAATCGCTAACACAGTGACAGAATATGATCAAATGCTTTAAAGGTATTCTATTGTAAAATTGAATACAAAAACAAAAATTTTATTTATTAACTAAATAGTTTATTAGCTAAAAATGGTTAAACAATATTCTTTTCTTCGTTCTCTATATAGAAAAAAAAAAAACGTGCAGGCTCTATGATTCTTGTATAGATTCAAAAGTCTTAAGTACGAAAATATCAAGCTAAAATTGGTCGTCTCCGCCAGTGAAAGTGCAAAGGCAGCTGATGATCTAGTCGAAAATAATGCGCTAAGCATTATCATAGAGATCACTTCGCATGGATGCAGTCCGATCGATCGATAAGCCGTAATTTATGCTTATCAAGCTTCGAACGCCCACCGGCTCCACAGCGGAGTTCAATCAAAATTCAAATGATGGCAGCTACGTGCGATCCGTAACTCGTGTATTTTGTATATCGATTTGGGTTCGAGGAGGGCGCGGCATAGGGCGGTGTTTATCACACTGATGGAATGACAATGCGACCAGCTGTGTGACATGCACATCGTAAGGTCATAAAAATCCAAATCTCTTGGCATTCCACCATGCGCCTCTCGTGCCTTGCCTTGCCTTGCCCCTCACATTTGCCGCAATTAGGCGGCTTTTTGACGCCCCAGCTTGTTGTCAGATTTGTGGAGCCCGGCAATATGCTCCGCTAGGGTAAAGCCAGATTTTGGTGTTAGTATTCTTTTTATTTCATTTTCATTTTCATTTTGTTCATGCTGTGCAGTTTAGCATTTTATGATTTTTTAATTTTATGTTGATGAGCCTCATTGCTTGCATATTTGATTAAAACTTTTGTTGCTATTGTTTTTTCTTCCTCTTTGTGTTTTATATTATTTTTGTTTATTATTTGTTTTGTATTGTTTTGGTTTTATTCTTTGTCGCCTTTTGTTTTCCTGAACTTTAATTTGAGTTTATCTTTTACTGATTCCACTTAATGCTTTTTGTTTTTTATGTCTCTTAATGTGACTTCGTTACATTAGAGTCGATTTGACATTATATATCAATATTTGTGGAGATCTGCTCACAGTTGGACGCCAAATATACAATAAAAACAGCTCCAACTTGATTTTAAGATAGGTTATGGTTCTCAATGGCTGGCAGTGCCAGTTTATAGTAACTTAAAAGCTGTGGAAATTTTTCCAAATCATATGCAATGCTCAAGAAAAATACGTCGATCACTTGTTGATATCATCACAATATTTATGTTTATTCTAATTACATCAACTCTCAATAATTGGTAGAACTTCCAACTGCGCAGCGAATTTCAAACTAAACATCTATAACACTAGATTTTCGTGTTTAAGTTTTTGATTATAAAAACTCATATCCATTATCAGACATTCATTTGAATTAAAAGTAAGTTAAGAGTCATAACACAAATCAATAGCTGTCGCTTGACTCTAGCCCTTAAGAACTTTCGTAAAATCCACACAAAATACTCCAAGCACTCACACATTAGCACTCCCACTCGATCAAAGACCTCCGCCTCCATAGCCCATAACTATGTATAAGCATAAAGCGTCTAAAATTGATTTAAAATGATAACATCTAACAATTAGAAGGCCTTCAGGTCTTTTGCCCAATGCTTTATTTTGCCATAATTACGATGATGCATTTTAAGTGCACAGAACTTGATATCGATAGCAGACGCGACGCCCATTCCAAAAACCCAACACAAATTTTTAACAGAAAAAAAATCATAAATTTAAGACTCAGACAGACTCAGAAAAATAACAAAAAATTCCACAGGGTGACTAATAACTTAATTAGAAATCTACCAGAAGAAGAGAAACAACCAACAAAAACAACTTGAAAAGTTAATAAGTTCCGACTCGATCGAGGCTTTTTATTGAGTGAAAAACAAACCGAACCAAACCGAAAAATCTTTCAAATATCTACAATCAATGACCATAAAAATTCCAAGCATAAATGCATTTTATGTGACTCTCTCGGCTCTTGAAGCCAAAAAGATCTACGTTTTATTTCCGTATCATCGTGATGTATTAAAAATAAACATTTCATTTAGTCAGGCGCGTTTCCATTAGATTTTTCCAGTTCAATCCCAATTGAATTGAGTAGAAAGCGAATGAAAATGTTTGCTAATTGATAGTACAGTCAGTTGAAATTTTCTGAAGCTATAAATAACTTGTTTGTATACGTAATTCAAAGAATTGAAATTGATATTGATTTGTATTAGAAGTATTAGTAATAATTAATATCAAAATGTATGTTTTCGCTGAATATTCCAATATTTATTAGCGCTAAGATGATTCTAAATCCTGTCAAATATTCATTTAGTCATTTAGTGTGAGAAATATTTTTATTTTGAGGCTTGCAGCACCTGCCAAATAAATATCTTTTAAGTTCTCAAAAAGCCCACTGTATGCATAGTCTCTCCTCTGTAAAGATGCTTTTAGATGTCATGACAACTAGCATAATTACTCATCACACCCACTCCGTCCGAATGCATCTATTGACTACTCACTGAGAACCCCCTGAAAATGCCAAAGATAAACAATGCATGTTGACTTGATGCTGGCTAAAGGCAACCCTCTCCAACTCCAACTCCAACTCCAGCCCCAGCTGCAGCTTCAGCTTCAACTTCAAGCAAAACAAACATGCGGCCAGTGGAACGATTGCTGCTAGCTGATGGTGCAGTGGCATGCACTCACAAGTGCAAACTTCAGAGTATTCCCTTCTCTTCTTCTCTTTCTCTCTCTCTCTCTCTCTCTCTCTCTCTCTCTCTCTCCCTCTCTCTTTCCCTTTCTCTGTCTGTCTTTTGTGTTCCCCATTGTCGTGTGTGTTACTAAACTAATGAAATCAATAAGTTATGCGAATTCGCCATGAATACAACAAAAGGCCCGAGCATCGAGTTGCCTAGAAGGAGTCATCCACTAGTTGGCCCCAAACGCAGGCCAAGTGCCCGCTGCTGCCCTGGCCAAGGTGTGAAGCACAAGAGTCACTCAAGCGCGCTGGCCGTGGACCCTGTCGGGCTTATGAAATATGAGAGCCCACAATGGCAGCAGTCCCCCTCCCATCTTACCACACTCGTACTCTGCAATCGCCTCCCTACCCCCCCTGCCTTTTACCTGCCAGCGCTCGTCTTTTGCTTGGAATTTCTGTGCATAAATTTAATTACTGGCAGACGCTGTCGCCGTCGCAGTCGCAGTCGCAGTCGCAGTCGCAGTCAACGTTTCTGTTGAAGCTGAAGCTGAAGCTGAACCCAGTCACCTATCAATCTAACTCGAGTGGCTTTTCCCTGCTCCATTCTGCCTTTCTTTGGTTGCGTTCAAGTGCTTTACTTATTAGTGACTTTTGTGCCTGCTCGCAAGTTCAATAGCCCTGCGCCTCCACGACGATGACAACAGCGGGGCGTGGCCAAAGCTACATTGTTAGTTTATAATTAGTATAGAAGAAAAAAAATGAGAAAGAGAGACACCTCAAGAGAGACAAAAAGAGAGACAGAGCGACGCAGGGTGTATGTACTTGAGTTTATGTTTAATGCATTTCCCTCATTTTCTATTCCGCCGATAATAATCATTAGCTGCTGCTGCTGCTGCTGTTACAACGGACAGTCTCCTAAAATTAGAACGCAGCACACCTTGAAGCGTCTTTCGGTTTGTTAACTGTTAGGCAAATATCAAACATGGCGCGGTTGGCGCAACTGGACCCGAACTGGCCATCTTCGCACAGTGGGACCAGTTCATTAGGCAGCCAGCGAAACGCTTGATGAGCACCATGATGAGCACCGTCATTTGTGTTCCCACAGTCTAATGCTCATTTAGTTTACTGAGGGGCCTATGTTTATTTCGCCGACATACCAAGTCAGTAATTCCTCTATTAGTATCTAGGGTCGAGTAATGTCGAGTCGGCATCCTAGTAATAGTAGTTGCACTGCCGATGGTATTCGATACTCTCAGACCGCAGAACAAGGTTGTTAAAATTAATTGTTAAATTATTATTTCTGAATTAATAATTTTTGAATATGTTTTTGAATATGTCGGCTATTGTTGCAGATTAGATCATTTTTGAGTGCAGCATGTCCCTGCACTGCACTATGGTCTAAAGACGCTATTTTTTGGCATAAAGTCTAATTTTCAAGCTAGAGTGTTCAACTTTCACACATACTTGTTGGATTATTAAGTGAAAACCTGTTTTGTTTGTGGTTCTTCCCTGGTAGCTTTTAATACCTTCTTACCTTAATATAGCATGTAATAAACGCCGAAGAAGATACTAATTTTTTTTTTAGCCATATATTTTTTATCCATATATCTGAATATCCATCCATCGAAAGCGACGAAACTCATTTTGGCTGCAACATGCAAATTTCTTCGAAAAGATGCAAAAATACGGAAGGGAAACTTATTAGATCCGTTTCAAAACACTTTTACACAGAACATACCATTTATAGTTGGGTGATCTAGCGTGATCACAAGTAATAGTCCATTCATAAGAAACTGATATTGAACATTGATTCCATCTACTTGGGTAAAGATTTTCCAGATTAACAATTTTGTTGTACCTCTATTCAAGTTTAATTATATTTAGGGTTGCATATAAAAAGTGAAAGCTTTTTTATACTATGCAACGTTCACAATTAAAGAAGGTGCTCTGCGTCTTCAATTTAATTTTCGCAATTAGAAAGCTAGATTCGGTGGTCTTCTACATGATATATACATAATTAGAACTAACCATTCCCAATAAACTCTCATTCAAAATCGTAAATTGATAAGATATAAAGCCTTATACAACCGAATAGCAATTTGTGTAACCTTAAATAATTTACACACTGTGCAAACGAATTTGGAACACGTGTCAGGGTATGTAGATGTTGAATAAAAAAATCGATGTACTTATAAGCAAATAATGCAATTACCTTCCGATTACATATTTAAATCAGCGCTGTCCCCCCGAACCGCAGTGATCTCGGCTCGCTTTGACACGCTTAGTCACGAAGCATCCGTGTTTGCCTTTAATTAAAATTGTTTTTCCCAGCCAAATATTTGCATCAATTAATAGACTCGCAGACGAACACATGCAATGCCTCTAATGTGGTTTCTCTTCTTCTCTTTACAGAAAATATAACGATAGTCGGCCTCACGGACTATGTGAACAACGAATTCAAAATAGCACTGTTCGCAAAAGAAACGCAGAGATATTTGTGTTTCAACGACAACTGGAGATTAGTTGGCATGGTAAGTTACCTTGCTTACTTACCTTACCTTACTAAAGAATTCAAGTCCAGTGGTCGGTGATCATATTGTGAATGACTCCAGGTCTAAGACACTAAAGTATTTATTGACCAGCGAAATCTAATTCATGATTGCATAGCATAGCGATTATAATCACAATGTTGATTTTAAAACGCAGCGAATTTAATGGTGCAACAAAAAAAATTTTGTCGCTGCTAATTTTTCAAATAAATCAGCTTTTGAACTTTGCTATATAGAATCGTATGCATATGTATTTTGTATTAGGTAAAAATAAATTATACTTATTATATGTATTTAACTTTCAAATAAATGCTTACTTTAATTGATAAATTATAGTAGACGGCAAATAAATTAAAATCATTATTTATAAGACATAAAAAAAAATTATAAAATATTTCAATAGCACGTTTGAGAAAATGATAAAGATCCCCCAAATATGACCCAACATATTTGGGTTAGATAATAAAAACTACGAATTTTGATAACAACTCAATCTAGATGAAGCTCTTGGAATTCCCCGCTTTGATGATGATAATATAAATTCAAATGAGTTGACATTATTTCATTGGCTTTCGGTTTATTGCTTCCTAGGCGATAAAAACAAAAGCGAAACGAAATTGTAAAATATTAAGTGCATTCCCACTTCCCAGCAATTGCATCTTTATGGCAGCACACAATATAATGATATGTACTTAGAGCCAAGGCCCCGCGGACGCCTTGTAACAAATTTGATTACATTGCAGTGCAATGAAACATTGGATTGGATTGGATTGCATTGTACTTGAAACACCACCGCCGCCGCTTTATGCAAACTAACTGTACAAACACTATAATTTATGGCATGTAGCACATAATGGTTTTTATGCAAACGAGCCATTATAGCGACAATGGCGATACTTGAACGATTTGGCCAAATTGCATAAATTGCGAACTCAGCAGTGACAGGGCGCTAAGCGCCGCCTCACGCGCTGCAAAAACTAAATAATTCTCTCTCTTTTCGCCTTTTTTCAAATGCCGTAAATTATACCCTGTAGATAGTACAAAAGTTGTTTTCCATTTTTTTCCAAATTAATCATTTATTTCAAATCCCCAATTTAATGATGTAGATTATCATTCCTATATATGTAGTATTTCAGTGTTATTTGTATTTATGAAGAGTCAGATATTCGTAGTAATAGAGTTGGTCGACTACAGTCTCCTAGTGAAGAACAGAAAAACTAGCTGTAGTAACAAATACAAAAAGAAGTCCAAAAACAATTCCAAAAGAATAAAATTCCAAAGTTATCACACGTTCTTTGATCAAAATAGAGAACGGCAAAAAAAAAAAAAAAAACAAGCTAAAACTAGGTATATTAAATTTGAGGTTAGAAATAACACCCATTTTATCTGCTACATTAAATTAATACGTTATTTTTTACCTACTGTCACTCTTAAGTTTGTCGCCACTACTGGTCATCTGCCAGCAAAGCTTGCAAATCCATTACTGGAATGTTATTATTTATTTTTACTAGGTTAGGGATTAGAAAAAACACCCATTTTATCTGCTACATTAAATTTAGTAAGAGTATTAATAATAAGTTATTTTTTTCCTACTGTCACTCTTAAGTCTACCCCCACTACTGGGCATCAGCCAGTCAGTCACAAATCTTGCAAATCCATTGCTGGAATGTTATTATTTATTTTTACTAGTATTTTTTTCTTCGAAAACCCGTTGCAGTTGAACCAATTCTGTCATGCAAAATGCGCGACAACAGAAAAAAATAACTGTTTATTAAAATATTGAAATTTCATATGCAATTACAGACACAAAAAAGTAAATAAAATAACTGCTTAGAGACAACAAATTGATAGCAGTTAGAAAACAACAAAAGTGGCACAAAATATGTTAATTTTTGTGTTTCTCGGTGGCTTACGCGGCGTATGCGTAATGTTTGCATAAAACCGAATACTTTAGAACTGCTTCCCTGCGTAACGCCTAATTGCAACT
Organism: Drosophila navojoa; assembly: GCF_001654015.2. Next base: position 82,942 of record NW_022046010.1, read on the forward strand.
GCTCTCGGAGTCCACCTATGATGCGAATTTCTCGGGACATTGTAACAGTTATCGGGCTAACTAGATTATTGCCAATGTCAATTGTGCGGCCAAGCACTCCAAAGAGTCGAGTGCGTTGCATAGATTCGTCATCATAAAAATCAATCATCGTTTGTCGACAGATTTTTCAAATGGCCGTACATGACTTTTCTCAGATATATCTAATCTATCAATCTAATGACGAGGCATTTTATGCTGTAATTGCAAAAATATTTCAATGTCCTTTCATAGCTCGCATTACGATTTGTACAGTTAGCTGGAAAAAGCAAACAACGGCAACATTGAATGCACATATATGACTTGTGTGATCGGCTATTGTGAATATATCTGTAAGGTCAAAGCTGACACTTGTCATTTTATTGCTTTCGATTATGACCGCAAATCCCAACTTGAATTTATGTGCAAATACTTGTACTGTGATTTTTCGCTCCCCCACCTTCTTTATAGAATCTTATAAAAAATTAATTTACAGTTTTGCCATTGAAAATTAATAGCTTTGACTATATGATTAGGTTAAGGTTACGACATGTTTGATAAAGTTACACCTTGGAAGTAGACCCAACATACCAAAGTTCGAGTGTTCTTCAGTTAGTTATCATTATTATCACACATTATACTTACTATTGAGTAATTAAGTAACTATCAATAGATAAAATAAGATAGTTATTAAATATTGATTGTATAGCTAGATCATCAGGAAAGATTCTTATAGTCTTCATCAAATTTTGAGTGTGTAAATTTAAGTGTGTAAATTTAAGTGTGTAAAACATAACTTTTATAGAATCATAAAATATACTTAAAACAAGTAAGAACGTTGCCATCGAGCATTACCGACTGTGGAATACTCATTCACACCCCATAAGCAATTCAGTAGCCAAGTTACTGTAGAAAGTGCAGTTTTTCTCGATTTGCCCCTACTGGGCGTAGACACTTCACTTTTGGCTTACAGGGTATTTTTTGAAATGCCACGCCCTCAAAGAGGCGTAACAATATTATTTGGATAATCGATAAATGAGTTTACTGGTAACTTAAGTATCAAAATTTGAAGCTTCTAGCTCTTATGCTGGGCGGACATACAAATTTAATAAAGCTCTTACATGCTCCACTAATCTTTATAGAATCATAATATTAGTGTTTAAAATTTCGAATTTTAGCTTTCTAGCTCTTCAACTAACATGATTTCTGGCATAACGGAAAATGCATTTTTCCGACTTTTCACGCCCCTAATGGCGGATCGGGAAAATTTTAGCACATTATAAATCCAAATTTCAAGTCTCTAGCTTCGATAGCGCCGAAATGAACTGCGTTCGGACGGACAGACGGACGGACATTCACTTTCGTGAATGAGTATAACAAGAGTCCTCTAGATTTCGAGATACCCTAAAGCATGTTCTGTTTAAATAATATGTTATATAATACATGTTGTACAATACATGTTCTGTTGTGCATTTTAGCTCGTCAATGTGATCAAAAATATATATACCTTACAGGGCCACGAAGCCTTATGCCTGTTACCCTGTCACCCCGATTTCCCATTGTCAATGAGTTCAGGGTATAAGGAATTACTTTTAAAAAAACGTAGATATACTGTGTGTTAAAAAAGTCAATCAGTAAAGAGCGCTGAAAAAACTTTAGAATAATTAGAAATGACTTAGATCACTTTAGCTGAAGCCAACGCAGAATTGAACAATACGTGAGGCAAGTAGCACCAATTGAGAGCGAAAACAAACTGTGATTGGTTACTGAGGGGCCACAGCTGTGAGTTCGCTTGAGTGGCCGCTGAGAAGCTGTTCAAAAATAGCAATTAAATGGCTATAAATACTGTGAAGTAGCACCGATAGCTAGATAGGTCGGCAGACGCAAAGTGGAACGACTAAATATGGCATAATTGCTATGCGAGTTGAACAAATTCTTATCTGCGTCATCTGCAACTTTTTGAATAGAAGAACAATCGAAATGGAAGATTGGGAAGTAAGATAGATGCTGCCACCAACAGCAGCAGCAACAACAACAGTAATAATATCAGCAACAGCAGCCGTTACAGAAACTATAGCAACCACAACAACAACAGCAATAATCAAGCCGCGTTTCATTTCGTTGGTCGTTTTTGAATTTCAAGTGTTTTATAAATAAACACACTCCAGCTTCACTATTGTTGATGCTGTCAGTGTTCTTGCTGCTTAACCTCTCACTTGCAAGCGCTTGTCAAAATATTTTCGACAGGCTGATAATAAATACAGCCAGGAAATGCCGCTTATAAATTGCAGTGTCAAGTGTAGGGAACTTGGCCTGCCTAATGTCTGGCTCAAACACTCTCTCACTCTCTTACTCTCTTTCTCTCGGTCTCTTGCAGAAGGAGCTGCGCGATACCTGCTACTTCAACGAGACCATCGTGCACGGTTATTTCGTGTTCCGTTCCGTAGTCGATCTACAGCGACGTGTCGGCTTCACACACCGAGGTAAGCCCGTGGGACCGAAGAAGAGCGTCAACGATGCCTGCTACATGTTCAATAAGATCGATGCCGAGCAGTTTTTCCATCAGCACACGTTACCAAAATGGCGCGAGACGACAGCAATGATGGCCAACGGCAGCAGCAGCAATCAGAGCGGCAACTATCGCAAAGTCTCGCGCAACAAAAACAATCGCCACAAATCGAATAACCAAAATCAAAAGTTGCAGCAACAGCAACACGCGCATCATGGCCATAATAGTAGTAATAGTCTAAGTAGCACTAACAAAACACAGCAACAACAATTAGCATTAGTACGTAATCAGCAACAACAGATGCAGCAGCAGCAGCATCGTCAACAGCATCAGGTGCGACATCATCACAATGATCCCTCAGTGCTGGCGCGTCGAAAACAGAGACGCAAGCAGCAGCAGCAGCAACAACGAGTCACAGCTAGTCCAACGAAACTAACGACTGCCAAAAGTTCAACATCGACAACATCAGCAGCAGCAACAACCAAAACGACGAAAATATCACTTGCTAGCAAGCGCAAGGGCAGGCGAAGAAAGGCACGAAAGCAAATGCAAAAGCAGCAACTACAACAGCACGAGCTGCAACAATTGCAGTTACTCTCTACCGCAGCAACACTTGATATCAGCACTGACGATTTGCTTTCTAGCAGCAGTTTTTCCACAGGGTACGATGAGGGCTACAGCAGCAGCAGCAGCGGCAGCAGTGAGCCCTGGTCTACTTGGTATGCCACGCCCACAGCTACAATTGACAGCTTTACGCCAGATGTAGGCAGCAGCAGCACCACCACAAGCGCCAGCAACATGTTACTAACAACAACAGCAGACGATAGCATTCAACCATATAGCAGCAGCAGCAACAGCTACGATGACGGCTCTACATTCATCACAGAGCTAGAAGCTGAGGTATCAGGAGCAACAACAGTAACTGCAGCAACATCAAGCAGCGGCAACGATACCGACCTGCTGCAGTACGAGGCGGAGGTGGTTGAAGATGACGAAAGTGAACAGCTAACCACGGCTAACTATGAAACCAAAGCAACATCAAGAGCAAGAGCAACAGCAACAGCAGCATCCGCAGGAACAACAACTGCAACAACTATACCAACAACTAGCAGCCAAGTGGCTAAAACTACCTCAACAACAACAACAGCAACAACAGCAGCAGTGACTAGCACACAATTGGTGCTGGAGCAAACGCCGCTAGCAGCAACACTGGCTACACTTAGGTACAACAAATGGCATACAACGCAGCAGCATGAGGTAGACGCTGCTATGGCCAACACGATAGCAACAGCAACATCAGCAGCAGCAGCAACATCAGCAGCAGCAGCAACATCAGCAGCAGCAGCAACAGCAACAACAACACCAACAACCACAAGCGGAACAACAACAGTGACAACAAAGTCTGACTTGGCGATGAGCACGCATAAGCTCAGCAGGCATCGCGGTATCAACAGCAGTGCGAGCCCTAGCGAGCAGCGGCAACAGTTGCTGCGGGACAGCAACGGCAAGCAGCAACAGCAGCTGCAACTACACAAACTGTTTCGTCCGGCGACAGTCGTGACCACGTCCAGCACGCAATTACTAACGTCACTCGCAACAGCAGCTGCAGAACCGAAAACTGTAACAGCAGCGGCAGCGGCAGCTGCAGCAACCGTTGTTGTTGTTGCCACCCCACAGCAGCATATAGCAGACAAACTGTTTAGTGTTTACAAAAACATTAACAGTAATCCCAAAAACACGCTAACCGAAACAACACCCACACCAACCGCAACAGCACGAGCACCAGCAAGAGCAAGAACGACAGCAACGATTGCCACGACAGCAACTACGAAAAAATCACTGCGCAAATCAACACAAAAGCTGCTGGCCACGCCCTACCATCAGCTAACATATGTACGCAACGAGGCGGGCGACATTGACATAGATAATCTGGACAATATTAGCGTATATCCCGATGTTTTCGAGGATATCTTAAATGATAACGATGACAGCAGCAGCAACAGCTCTACAACAAACAGCAACAGCCGGCTGACCTTTGTCAGTGGCTTCCTGGCCACCTCGCCCACGTCCGTATTGCCCGAATCCATACGCATAGCCAAGATCAAGATCAACAACGAGCGACGCCGATTGCAGGAGCGCAGTCAGCGGCCACTGCGCAGCTTTGCGTAGTACTCAGCGAAGAACGCAAGCAACAGCAGCAGCAGAAGTAAATTGTGGGCTTTGGGGCGATGGGAATGGGCCGGACTGGTGGCTGGGGCCTTGACAATCGGTTGGTAAACGTATATATATATATATATATATATATATATATATCATATATATATATCATTATATATATATATAAATTAATAGATATACTATATAATGAACTGATACATATACACACATATATATAGTTAATTATATATTTATGCCACAACTCAGTGGGTGCAGTGCAAACACTATGCAGCACTGAACTACACACTTATACACTCACACACACACACACATACACACCTAAATGCATTCAAGCTAACAAGATATATATACTCAGGCCATCAAAATGAAAGGCGAATCGTTAGTTGAAGTTGGCTTAATTACCGGTAATTACAATTTATAATTACTAAAGTAATTTCCACTTAAATATTTAATTCGAACTAATTGCTTTCAAAAATTTTACTCACCAATAACCTAAATATTTGTTCTGGAATTAAAATGAGTATAAAAATAATAATTAGAATTGAGCTTTTAAAAAACTTAACTTTATGAAATCGTTTTAATTATTTTCCCAATAAACCTAATAACTTTCCTGGTAATTAGAGCTCTATTTATGACAAAACCGGCCTCAAAATCAAAAAACAAAAAAACAGACATGAAATTACACTCACAGATCTTCAACAAAGATCAAGCACATCAGTTCCATGGAAGAACTCGCAGAACTGCATACATAGTTATAAATGAAAGACAATAAGAGTTTTATTTACGAGTATGAGTATATGCTTTATTAATAAAAAAAACTGAAGATTGTTAAAGAGATGCAGAATGCATAATTAAAGCAAAAATTAAATACCAATTTAAGATGTCAGCAAACGATACCATTTAAGAAATAAATCTTTAGACGCACTGAAAGGCAATGGGAAAATTAAAAAATAGAAACTTTGGTTTACTAAATCAAGTAAATTTATTAGCAATGGGATTACATACTGTATTAACTGAAAAACTAAGTATATACGCATAAATAAATATATTTTCAAAATTTTATAATGAACCAAAAAACAAAATGGCAAATTAGTAAAACAAATTTAATAAAAATGTTTTTTAAATTCATACGCAAGCAAAACAAATAACAAATTCGCACAGTTAAACACTTCCAAAAAATAAAAATAATAATAATAATATAAAAACGACAAAATTTAAAAGATTAAATTTAAAGAGTATACAAATTGGATAAATATTATAGGCACCAGAAAAAAATTGGCGCAGTTGAGAAAAAACAAAAACAAAAATACAAATAAACCGAATTTTTAAAGCAAAAATATATGAATAAACGCGTTAACTGCTGAATTACACAACACTGCTGTTGAAATAACAGTGTTGCACAACATTCAACTTACAGCACGTAGAAATAATACTAATTAAAAAAAAAATTCTATAAACCTTTTGAAGCTTAGCAAAAAAATAAAGAAAACGAAAATAGCTTTGAATGAAGCAATTTTGAGCAATCCAACAGTATCTAGTTATGAAAAAAACAAAATTTAAAATTGAAAGTTTTAAATATTAAAACGAAATTATATACATATATGGAATGTATATGAATCTTACGGTACATATATATATATATATATATATATATATATATATAGCGACAAACACCAAAATTCACACTGAATAAACGTTATATTTATTAATTAAATATGCAACTAAATGAGTAAATGTAATATCAAAATAAAACACAAAACCATTATACCCTGATTTCCCATTTTCAATGGGTTCAGGGTATACGAAATTAAGCAAAGGGGAAAAAGAAGGCAACCAAAATCAACTGCTGCTTTTCTACATATATATGTGAATATATATACATATATTGAAACAACAATTGTTTCTCGTATATTTATATTAAAATATATTATTAACATAATGAAATTCAAAACGTAAATAGTTCAAAGAAATTAGCAAACCAAATAACAAATAAATAAACAAAATTTAAACACAACAAAATATACTAAAAACGAATTACAAAAGGCAATTGAACAAAATACTGAGAAAAACGCTCGTCAAGATTATATGTAGCAATATGTATTAATGTAAATTAAACTTTAATAACATTAATGAACGAGTTAATGCAAAAAATGCTTAGGTGAAAAATTTAATTAGTGTGTACTAAAAGCAAGACGAAAAAAAAGCATGAACAGATGTCGATTTATAATACAAAAACAAATTATGATTACCTAACTAGACACTTCAGAGAAGCATTGACATCATTTAAACAACGGCAACTACAACAATAACAACAACACACATACAGTAAAGAAAGGAAATTAATTCTAAAAATACTAATTTTAAAATCAAACCTAAGTAAACAATCAAAATTGAAGTTGAAATTGAAATTGAACTACTGTACTTAAATGCGCGTTGTTGTTATTTAACATTTTATGTTAAACGAACACCAATATATAAACAAAACGATAAAACAAAGCAAAAAAAGCATAAAAAAATTCAAAACTAATTGAAAATCTTTATTATATTTCATTCGTACTACTCCTACGGCTAAATATATTTATTTAACAAAAAAAGGAAACAAAATCTAAGCCAGCCCAGCCCAGCCAGGCACGCGCTGCTCATTCGTCATTTGTAAATTAATTTGCACCAACAACAACTATTCATATTTTTGTTTGTTTGTTTTATTTTATGTTTTATGCGTTTTTATTTTTCAATTTACTACTAATTAAATAATTTTAGCACTTAATTTTAATATTTGTAATTTAGTTGCCCTGTTTGCCGCCATTTTGCATTTTGCATTGTAAATTGTAATATGTTTATTTCTAAGCCGCAGCATAATTGTAATTATTTATGTATAAAGCAAACAACACATGTATAACACACATACCACACTCACATACACATCTATACTCTCTCTAAAACCTACTTACTCTAACCCTATACTCCTATATAAACGCTTGTTTGATTGCATTTTTTTTGTATTAAAAAGAGTAACGCAAAATAATAAATGAATAAAGAGCGTCGAAAATCGAAACAAAACCACAAAACATAGATTTATTTATCCTTCCTAGTTTTCAAATGTGTGCAGAGAAATCGTATAAATAAAAACTATATCTAAATAAAACAAAACCAATCAAATTCCATGAGTTTCTCTGGGAGTGGAATAAATCTTCTAAAATCCCCTAAAACCAGCCTTGGGAAATACCGATTGGATTTAGATCCTAAGATGATTTCGCTATGGGAAAGAATAATTAGGAATTGAACTGGCTTCAATTATGCGTATTTAAATTGCATAATTTAGCTGATAGTTAGACGTCACTCGCATCGTTTTCAGTGCTCAAGTCGAGACTGCTCGATCCACAAAATCCCTCCAGGAATTTTTCTTGTACAATTTGGAGAATTTACATTTATAAAGAGGCATGAGATATAATCTTATGATTATGATTTACGAATCGCCAAAAATAAAACAGGAATAATTATCTATTTTTTCATTCAAGAGATCGACTTACGTGACTTACGTTAAGAAGGCTCTAGTCGAGACTGCTCGACTAGGAGATACCCTGAACCCTCCAAT
>NW_022046010.1:98385-145959 GCF_001654015.2 Drosophila navojoa
GTCTGCCACGCCTCCTTCTGCCTGTTACATACTTTTAACAAAACCATTATACCCTTATTTCCCATTTTCAATGGGCCCAGGGTATAACAAGTAAGAAGACTGAAAAAACAAAATCAATTTTTCGATTCATCTCGATAAAAAAGTTATCGGATTATTTATCGAAAAAAAAATAATAATAATAAACTCGTACTGCGTATGGTATACATGAGTATGCATGCCAAATTTCCGCTCTCTAGCTTTTATATCTTCTGAGATCGACGCACTCATACAGACGAACGGACGGGCGGACGGACAGACAGACGGACAGGGCTATATCGACTCAGCCCGTGATTAAGAATATATATATACTTTTTGGGGTCTACGATGATTCCTTCTGCCCGTTATATACTTTTACACAAAACCATTATACACTGATTTTCCATTTTCAATGGTTTCAATGTATTACATTTGGAGGAGGAGGAATCTTTAGTGATCACCTTGAGTCTTCAGGGAATACATTTCCATTATCAAATCAGGCTATTGTCCAATCAGGAAAGATATATTTGCAACAGAGAAATGCCATACTCTGTCGCGCGATAAAAAAGGAGATCAACTTTACCTTTTATTTTACTTTTATATCACAAGCAGAAATAATCGAAAGGCTCCAACCATACGTCATTCAGTTTTTATGTTGCCTTTACCACTCTTATAAGCCGAAATTTATCTAAATCTGCTTAGCTTGGCTGTATCTAATTTGAAAATCTTATTTATGGGACATAAATTGGGAAATAATCCTAGAAGAAATAGCCAAATCAGTTAGGCGAATTCAGTCTACATTGCTGATAATTAACTCTGATTTTCAGCCAGATCGTTACATAAATGGTCACCCACAAACGCATATCATAAATAAATAAGTATACCCCTGCCACCCACTTGCTTGCCGGCGCACGGCCCACGAACAGCAACAAACTATTCATTGATAAATAACTGTCATTAGATGTAGTCGGCGCATTTTCCCATGGTTTCAGGTTGCCAAACTCCCCTAAGCGAAATGTACAAACCGCGATCGGCCTGCTACACAAATAACAGTTACTAAATAAAAAAGACAGGGAAAATAAATGCATTCAGAAATTCAAAAAATTGCAATATCAGCGAGTGTACGAGTTTAAGCCGCGCGATATCAATGCCATACCGAAGTCCCCTGGGGCCAAGACTTGAGACAAGTGTCTGCGAACAAGGTTAGGCATTAGGGGCAGTCCCACATTGCCGTCGGGTGGGTGGCTTATAATTAATTTGGTGCAACATTTTGCACGGCTCCGAAGCCGACTGTGGCAAAACCAGCTGTGCGATGCCGTGCCCAGTGCGCCTCGAGCCACATTCAGATAAATGCAACGTGGTCAATGTGCGCATTTATCAAGACAATTGACGGATTGGCAGCTTGCATAAAATTACGCAAAAATCAAAAATAAACCGCAATAGACAAATACATATATTTTTCAAAAAAATCGAGAGTTGGCTGCACCTGTCAACGACTGCGGCTTATGATTAACTGTCAGAGTTAGCTGTCTCTGATCGATTTATTGCTGTCAATTTGACAAATCAATGCAAGTCGCAAAAAAACCAAAACATGAACGAATCGAAAGTTGCATCACGCCGCTCACTGCATGCTCTTGCTCCGACTATCTCTCGATGGCTTTATCCACTTTTATTGATTGCTCTGCAACAATAAACCCTTTAGCGGGCAAACGAAATCATTCTCATTGAATAGCCCTGGGGAATGAGCTACTGAAGGCAGTTCAGCTTAGATGCTCATGAACTAAGAATTTTCATTCGTCTCTGCTTGCTTTCTAGTTATACACTAATACTCTCATTTTCTTCAACTTTTTGTTCCATTATGTATACAAATATTTAATTAATATATAAAATAAACGTATTATGTTGTAGACTGAAAATGAAGTAAGGCAATGAAAAAACAGATATTTATTATATACATATTCAGTGGAATCCGATAATATATAGATTAGTAATAATAATAGATAGTTGCAACAGATTTGTAAATTTCATGCAACAAAAGATTACGTGGCTCACTATTGAGAATAGTGAATCTCCCTTCTGTGTGTCTCACAATTATTCAGATATTGTGAATACCCTATAAGAGTGCGGTAGCAGTATTGCTGAACGTTCAAGACGCACATTAATTGAAACGCAGATGCACAGTGACTGTGGCCAGGCGCCTGACCAGGTCCTGTTACCAGTTTTCACTACCGTCAGCCAAATGTTGGCAGTCAAATATTAATTTACCATATACACACACACACACTCAATCGTACCTCTCGGCGGTGAATTTGTTTGGCTGCAGTTGGCTAATGAAATCGTAAGTGCTTTTATCTCATAAATGTTGCTAGCCGAGTTACTCCTGATCCAGCCCGCCTCACTCCACCCTCCTCAGAGAGCTCTTTCCTTATTGATCGCTCGCCTGGTCTGACTCGGCCTGCCTTCAAAACTGAGTGCAGTCAGTCCATTTTCATTACCGGTTTGAAATATTTGTGCGTTTAATGAGCCATACAGCGTATTTAATATGTTTTACAATAAATCTGACTCTTTACCATGGCCACCATCCGAGAGGGTAGTTCGAACTCGGCATTCGACAGATTGAAAAAAATATTTAAAAAAAGGAAAAGAAAAGTTCATTTTATAAACAATAATATTTAAATAATGCCGTTTATTAAAGAAACAAATTTGTTAAAATAATTAAATCACATAACCGAAATGCCTTGAAGATACCCTAACCGTCACAGGTTTTATATAAAGATAAAAGGCGCATGATATGTGGAATAATTGAAAACGATTTCTTGATTACTCGAAACTAACCCAAAATTTCAATTTTGAATCGGTTCAAAAGTTTAGGGATACAAAAGTTGTAATTTTTGAAAATTTCTGCATTTGAATACAAGAGTGTAAATAAATATACACAGTATTGTTAGTGTGCAATACAGGATAGATAGGACTCGCCTATACAAATATTAGACTTTATTTATTTCCGATTACGAGGCGTATGCGTAAGGCGCAGCTGAAGCCGTTGAAGCCCATTTAGATATATAAGTTTCACTTTCGGCTCGCATATTTCTGGGCCTGGTCCATTCAACAATGCGTTCGAAAATTGAACTGACGCCACGCATGTGAAATATTATAACGCCATTTATCAAAGTGCCAAATGGAAAATTGCTGCTTGGGTTAGTTTGATTGCCTGGTTGCCTGGTTGCCTGGCTGCTTGACTCGTTGGCCTGTTGGCTTGTTGGCTTGTTGGCTACTTGGCGGCTTGTTTGAGCCTTGACTGACAGCCGTAGTTGGCCTCAGCCGCCCAGCGGTTCGTCACTTAGCCTGCTTGATCAGCCAGCCAGCCAGTTAGTCAGTCACTCAGTCAGTCAGTCAGACAAGCAACTGACATGCAAAACGCAGCCAAAATGAATTATACGCATTTCAAAGCTTCAACACATTTCATAAAATACAATAGCAACAGCAACAACAACAGCAACTGCAGCAGCTGCACAACATACAGCCCCCAGAGGGTCAAACATCATCGAGAGCTGCTGCTACAAATCCAAAGAGAATTGTGTATGCCCTAAGACTTAAATACTAAATACATTTAGTTTTATAATAATTATATCATCGTTGACTTCTGATGGAAAATCATCAGTGGTAAACACTATCTTGAATAGGTTAGGTTCCATTTAATCAATGTTGATATTATGTATTATGAGCTTTACATTCCATATGAAAGTATTGTGTTCAAATAAATTCTTGCGCCTTCGAAACTATAATATGGAATTTATGATTATATCAAAAATTAGAGTGAATAATTTGTAGAATGTAAAGAACAAAAAAATACGACGAATAAACAATTATTATTAAAAGAAAATCAGATCTTAAAATTTAGTTCAGCTTATTCTTTCAATATTTCTAAGGTTCGAACACGAGTAGTGTTCGAACGACGATATCATTCGAGCTACTACAAAATTAATGAAGTAACCAATCATTATTTTACACAATGGCATATCAGTTTGGAGTAATGGGTTTCATTCCATATAACCCAAAGGGTTTTCCTCAACCTCCCGAAACTTTCCATTTTCAATAGTGAAACGAACTGAGGAGGGTAAATCTTATTTTACTCTTTACATACTCACTATCGATTGTCATTTTCGAATCGCGTATCTAATGAGATATCCAACAGCAAGCGACAACTAATGAGGACTCACTGGGTAAGTGTAAAAAGAACTAGTTACATGTGGAGCACAACTTTCACTGTGTTTATGGGCGGAGCTCTATAAGTTTGTTACGAGTTGGTGAGTTTGTGAGTTTGAACAGTTTGTTTGTTTGTAGAGTTAGTCTTAACTAAAGTTGATATCCCTGAATTATTTAGGTTGCATGTGAGCAGCTCTCGAATACCAACGGGCAACTGGGCCAACGTGTCCCGCTGCGTTTGTCACCACATTCTGTGGCACAACAAATTACCGTGATCAATGAACGCATTGCGACTTTAAGGTGTTTATCAGGTGTTTCTCAGGCCTCTGCTTCACAGTATTGTTTTGTAATTATATGCACATGCCGCCTGATAATATGATGCCACGCCCCGCATCGGGACGCCTCTTTCGGCATGACAATTTGGTTGCAGGCGACTCGAAATTGATTTCGCTCTTGCTGCCCAGCCCGGTATCCAGTCAAGTATACAGCCAGGTACTCAGCCACCAGGCTTCAGTGAGCAAGCAGCAAGCGAACAACCAGCTGCTGTCCGCTAAGTGGCATTTTAATTATATGAATACGAGTTCGAGTACTCACTCGCACTCGCACTCGCACTTGCATTCGCATGCGCACTCACATTCGCATTCAAACTCGCAGACAGGCTGCCCAGTTAACGCCATTCATTAAATGGACTGGCCTGCACTCATTTTAGCCACTTATGGACTCTGATAATTAAAATGAAAAACATTTAATGGACGCCCGAGTATATAGATACAAGGTGCTTGCAAATATTTAACCTAATGTCAAAATATGTTATGTGTTACATTTCTGGTGGGTTTTACAAGTTAATCGTAAAATGAGAGACAGCGAGAGATTTAATTTGCTCATTGACGTATATATGTTCTTGATCAGTATCAGTTAGTCGTGTGTCTTATGTAAGCCAATTTTCGTTGTTATGGTAGGTATTATAGAAGGTATAAGGCTTGTGTATTATTGTTGTCAAAGGAATACAATCAAGAAAAGTATAAATTATTGGAAAATTGTTTAAAACTTTTAAAAGCGCTTTCAGAGTTCGTATTGCATAAGAGTGGACTTATATTCAATGAAAATCTGCCAAAGCAATGATTGAAATTCTTTATTAGCGTAAGTGTACAAATTAAACTGCTCGATTCAAGAGTATTAGAGTTCAAAATGTAATTATCTCACTTTAACATATATAACACGTATGGCTTATATACAAGATATAACGATAGAACGTAGTCTTAGATATCGTTTATTTAGATATCTATTGTAGCGTAGGCTCTAGTAACTGCGAGACTTGGCCTGCATCCATATTCGTGTTTCGTCGAGTTTAATCAAAAACCAGACATGTATGTATGTAAGCAAGTGGAACTACAAGCAATTTGCTTTCGCAGCCCATGCAAAATTAATACATTAACACTTTCTGTGTGCGACTCATGATATGGCAGAGAGCCAGGGGGGGAGTGGACAATCTAGTGACACCTGAGGGTAGCTTCGACTGCCTGAAGAAGATATTAACTTAATAATTGATAATTGAAAGTAGTGCGTAGGCAAGCAAACAGCGACAACAGCCGCAACAGCAGCAGCGACGAGAGCTGCATTTCAGCCAACAGGCTGCCCAGGAGGAGACCAGAAGCAAATGTTTACCGTCGAGGACGGTCGCCAGTCGAAAATGATTACATTGCTCGGGGGCATGCCTCTTGATGCGCTGCCGTGGCTGTTGTTGCTGCTGTTGCCGCAACACGCAGCATGCAACATGCATGAACTGTGCGCACTTGCAAATGAGGTGCATTTTGAGACATTAAAGGGCACTTAGCATAATTATTTACAGCTTTAATTTACGCAATTAAATTGGAATATTGTCGAGCCTTGAATAAGGCTGCCTCATGTACAAGGAGAGGCAATGGCAAGAAGCCAAGCAATGAGTACTTCCAATGGTAAATGCCCAAGCACAATCAAGCAGGAGGTGGAACGCGCAGAGTGTCACGTGACACGATAAGGTCTGAATAATTTGATGGCACCTTAATACCTTAATACGTTCCAGCTAAAACCAGCTAAGAGTAAGTATTCGCCGTGAAGTAATCTATCGGAAAGTGGAACGATTAGGAATGAACGATATTGGACTATTATCGATGCTGAAAGCAAAAATATCGACGCCATGGGATAGCTACCGTAGCATCGATGTTGGGCTTTCGATTATGTAAAAATCGGTCGTTTTCCACACCAATCAGATGGAAGCTCTCAGTGAAATTCTAAGGACGCTTTCAAACATCGCATCCGTAAACAAGAGATAAGTCGGACTATCTGCAATTCCAATATGATCTGTGCTAACTTATTCAGTATAATCACACACGACTTCACCATGACGTCATTTAAAGCCTAATAACTGCTAAGGACATTACCTCAAGTTGTCGTTCTGACCATGCGGACGAACACGCTTGCCGTCTCTGTCTAAAGCTCTTAGATATGTTTGTTTATAACATTTAAAACGTATGCATCCAAAATACGAATTCATTAGGAAAATGCACTTATATGTGCATGTATGTATGTATATAAATAAAAGTAAATATTTATAAATAAATTAATAATAATAACAAATAAATCAAATGAAGGTTTCTTGGATTCAGTTAGTTAATCAACTGATCTAAGACTGCCTTTAATAATATATATGTATATGTATACATATAAAAAAAACTATATGCATATACATATGTACATATGTATATGTGAATATATACACGAGTAAACGCCAATTCTTGAACAGCTTTTAATGTAGACACCGAAAAATCGTGCGTGTCGATTAATCATCGCTCAGACAGCGTCTGGCGTGTTAACTGATATCGTGTGTGCATCGTGCTTGGAGTCATGTGCCGTGTCGTGTCATGTGGCAGTAATCGGCGAGGATGGATGTCATCTCTAGCTCGAACGCAATCAGGCGATACAATGTTATTGACACCTAGCGGGCAAGGTTTCGATTTCAGGCCCAGGCCACTGTGGTGTTATGATCCTTTTGTCCTGTGCGCCGACTGCCAGCATCAGGTACACTTGATTGGCACTTTGGCTGAGTGCGTCTGATTGGCACACAGCGCCACGCTCAGCCTCGCACTGAGCTCTCCGCTCGAGTGGAAAGTGTCGCGGCGTAGGTGAGAGCAGATGTGTAGCACACACACATCCAAAACTTCCATGCACCCACAAGCTTGGTCGCTTTAAGGTAATTCGTGCTGAGCTATTGTCTTCAATATGCAGCGCCATTTCATTAGCCCAAAAATCTAGAGGTGTGTCTATATATGCATTCATATACATATATGTTTGTATGAATATACCGCGTGCCTACTCTATGAATAATTTTGATGCATAAATCAGCTTGAAAATCAAGTGACCATCATTTTATCATCTGCGGGTCTTGAATACGTTTCGTTTTCTTTATACCCTGCTTTCGCATCCGAAAAAGTTTTAAAGGAGGTATGCTGATTTCAGACCCATTAGCAAAATCCAATAATATTTAAATTATCAGTTTACTGTCGTCTTTTGGTCTATTGTTTTAAAGCGTATTTAATGATTGTGCTTTTACCACGTACTAATTTGTTGAATATCGATCACAAGACAGATTATCCAAGGCTGCGAAATATCCATCTATTATATAGCTTCAAATTAAAAATGTTTTAAGGCATAAGGTCAATGTGAAGCTTAAGTCAGAGACGTACGTCTGCCTGATCAGCTCAACACCTCAAATTTGTATATTAGATCCTGGCCAGCCCTGGGTCGTCCATCATATTTGGAATACGGTATATATTGCAGCAATAGATCACAGTTTTTAATTCCATATTCCATCTGATCTATCCGATCTTACGTATTATATTTAGTCAATTACGCAGTATCTTCCGATCAGGCATTGAATTGCAGCTACCAATTCGATTTGGTTTTGAGATATTCCGGTCTGTCCGCCACGGAAATTGATCAATTACCGAGCACTTTGGCGTGCCGACCAGTTTTTCCCGTCTAGTTTTGGCCAACGTTAAGTTTGCATATATATATATAAATATAAAAACAAAGCGCAGCTCTAGTTTTCTTATTTTATTTGGGTCTTTTCGGGCACACTTTTCAGCTAGTGTAGTTTTATGTGTGTGTTTTTTATTTTTTTCTTCGAATATTTTAATTTTCTTGGAGCTACAATCTACAATTTGGAGGCTTAATCTCGTCGTCGCATGAAAAATGGGCGAAACGCCTTTAGTGTCAATTTTATGTTATCGTTTGATTTATAATAATGCTGATAGACGTCGATGTTTTAATTGATTGCACTGGAGGAGAAAAAAGAGCATAACGTGTTTGCTGGCATTGTATCTTCCCCTCTCTCTCTCTCTCTCTCTCCCTCCCTCTCTCTCTCTCTCTCTCTCTCTCTCTTTCTCTCTTTCTCTCTCTCACTCACTATCTGTCTATATCTCTCTGTCCCTCATACACTCTCTTACATATAGAAAAGTTTGACAGCTTAAAGTTTGGAAATTTGAATTATCTTTAAGCTTTTATTAGTCTAATGAATCTAAGCTCTAGTACAGTGAGTTAAAAAAGTTTAAAAGTTTAATAACATTATTATTAACATAATATCGAATGATTTTGGATCCTGAGATTTGAATAGAGCTGGAGGAGCTGCAAGAGAGAGTAGCGTCTAATCTACATATTTATTACTTTAAACTTTGAAAGATTTCATTACTCTATTTATATATATTAAGAAAAATATAAAATACCTTTGGATGTAGAACAAGAACTCGATTTAAATATTGTGATGCATCCAGAGATTTTGTATATTTTTTTCTTCTTCTTTTCTATAGCCCCCCGGCGTCCGCCTACCGCATATTATTTGTTAATATTGCTTCTCATATGTTTATTTTATGGGACTTAAGTTCATGCCAGGCTGCATTGTTGCAAGCAAATCAAAATTCCAACACCTTTGGGTCATATCGAAGCCCACTTGGTACCTGGGAGCGTATTGAGTTTTATACATGCGTTCAATATGATTCATGGGCAATGCAAAACACAATGCCATAAACACGCCAGATTCATAAAGAGGAAAAACCGAAGCCGGCCAGGACAGAGACTCTGATGCGAAATGCGAAATACGATCTGAGATGGGGTCCATTAAGGTAGCGCATAAATAAGTTGGCAGCCTGCGCTGGGGCCCATTTCATTGCCCTGGCTAATAATGACAGCCTTATAAAGTTATAGGTAACAATGCGGAGGGAGCCATTGTATGTCGCGTGATAACTTCATTTTCATAGCTCGAAACGGATGAGCGGATGCCCAGATGCCCAGTTGGTCAGATGACCAGATACGCGGAACAGGCACAGCAGGATGCCTCCTCCCTCTTCATTGCTTAGAGGGGGCTGAGTTGGCGGCCTACACCAGAGGTCGGCGCTGTCAGCATATATCAAACTAAGCCTGATTAACTATCGAGCTTTGGTCATATTGTATTTTGGATGTGCTTACGCAAATGTGTGCCAAAACAGAAATCAAAAAGGGAAGAAAAAAAAGTTTAATAAAATAATCTGGATAGAGGAATTGGAATTCCTTAGAAACCTGTAGCTGATGTTCCAATGCGATATCGAAAATTTATGACTTCATTAAGGTAACAAGCTAATATGTTTTAAGCATCTCTCACCTGAAACCGAAACAGAAACGGAAACTGAAACTGGATTCGGTTCGGGTCAGGCGAATCGTTTAAGGAGTCGCCAGTTGCAGTTGTTGACCCATTTCAAATGGATTACCCACATAGCTGCATGCATAAATAGTTTGGACCACTAAACGCCTCACCTCGACGCTGTGGCAAAAAGATTTATGGCACTTCTTCCACCATTCAGCTCGGTCCCTCCCCCGTCCGTACGTCTATCCCTACCAATACAAGCCGAAGCCAAAGCAAATGCGTTCACAGTGTGTTCTAGCGAGGCTTTAACTTTTTACGATCGTCTTTGCCGTTAAAGGAACTCTTAGCCACGTTCAGCCAGCCAAGAGATCCCTTCAGCATTTCGTGAAAGTTGTTAACTTGTTGCGCTCTAATAAAACTACAATTACATGTAAATATGAGCATCCAGTGAAGCTAATGGAATCTCACAGCCTGGAATGTCCAATCATCCAGCACTTTAAAGCAATTTGCCAAGGATTCATTAAACTCGTGCAGCTCGCATGAATGCCACATAAAATTCAAGTACTAAGCAAAAACTGTGTACAGCTGGTGATCTAACTGTGTGACTAAGAATATAGAGAATATGTAATAGCCACTAGATTGCACGTAGAATTCAAAAAATTTTGTAAGCAAACATGAAGTGATATTTTCAAACAATACATTTTATCTATATTTAGTATCTAAAGATTAATCATTGGAACCTATTGTTATTCACCCCATTTCATAAAGCAGCCCAGCTATAAGGCTTTTGGATTATAACTTAGATATATGGAAATGCAAAATCAAATTGCTTCAAGCACAAATACAAATAAATGAAGTCTTAATTTCGGAGCATTAAAAATAGCTCGTTCCCCTTTTTGGCCGGCCCTAATACTGCGTATACTAAATCATTCGGACACAACAGGAGTCTCAAGCGAACTCACTTTTGTTGTTGTTGATAAAATTATTTAAAAAAAAAAAAAAAAAAAAAAAAAGTAAGCAAGCAACTTAAAACTGTCAACTTAGCGTTGATTAACGAGCTTATAGCATGTTTATTGTGCGATCTTTTTTTGGGCACATAATTCTCAATGTATGTTTTTTTTATTTATTTTTATTTTTAAGTTCGCATTAGGCTGTTACACTCCGGACAAGTACCACTGACAAGTCTTTTTACGATCGCTGCCTTAACGTCTAGGTCGCAGACGCTGGACGCTGGTAAAGTCCATTAAAGCCACACCTATGCTTTTCAACAGCAGCTGGCGCTTTGTGCGCATTTAGCGATTCTTATGACATTTTCCAATTAAATCTCTCAACTTAACTTCACTTAAAGGCTGTGCTGTGTGTGAATTGATAACAATTTGCTTAGGAAGAAACTGTTTCTTGTTTCGCTTTCGTGAGCTTTTTCGAAACGTGCCTATGACGCGCCAACACAGCAGCGACATCTACCGGTTAAACTTAGTTACAAAAAGAACAGCTGATCATGCTAATGGTCTGTAAATTTGTATGTTAATTTTAGTTACCGAACAACGGGTGATATATTTACTGATGCACAGTCAATTGGAGAAATATCCCGCCTAAAAATTTGTACTTTAATTTATTTAGACACTGACAAGACAGTAATTTAGATTAAGGTATATTCATTAAATATTATTTGGCGGACACCTTCAAATTACATGAACGTCCAAATGTATATCGTTATCGACTGGCCACCACAATATACCACACAATCTTTTATTTATCTTATCGGCGTTAAAGCGCAACGCACTTTGGCTAAATTTAATTTCAATTAAAAATTATTATTAAAATGGCTGTGTTACCACCTGATCCTGTGTTCAGTTTGCGTTCTCCGGAAATGGGCGCCGTGAACTCCTTGTGCTTCCACGAAAGCGAACGCTTGCTGGCAGGCACTTTCAAAGGCAAAGTATTTCTCTGGGATCTACAGGTGAGCGACAACAAAACAGTGCAATGTCAAAAATAACAGATTACATGCCAAAATCTTAGACAAATCGTTCAGCACTGAACTTCGAGGTGGGCACCGAGCCAATTACGAGTCTGCATCATACCAAAGAGCACCTGATCACACAAGAAAAGGGCGGCACGATTACTACGTTCTCCATCAGCAACAGCAGCTACGTCAAGGAGCGCAGCATACCAGGCAATCATTTGGGGTATTGCCGCACAGCCCTGCATATAAATGCCAACAACACCAATGAACAGTTACTCTTCTATCCGTGCGAGGAGGCGGCCATTGGGGTGCTGCACGTAACGGATCCAGCGGCGCCAACACAAATGCTCGTAGCGGATGATCCGCAAATGCCCAAGCTGGGCAGCGTCACCTGCTTCAAGCCGTTCGAGTGCGCGTCACAATTGTTTCTGCTCGCCGGGTACGAGTCAGGTCACTTTCTCACCTGGGATCTGAGCAGCGGCGTCATGATTGATGTTACGGAACTCGCGCCTGAGGCTCTTACTGTCGACTATGATCACATCACAAATCGAGGCATAGTTGGCAGCGCTTGTAAGCAGGCACTATGAGATATTAAAGCATCCAAAATAATATTAATTTCCCTTATCCCAGCCGATAAATTGACGACATTTAGTTATCAGAGGCAATCCATGCAACTGCAGCGCGGATCTGAGCTGTGCATCAAGAATCCTGGCGTCAATTGCGTACGCATTCGCGCAGATCAAAAGGTTTTTTCTAGCGCCGGCTGGGACGGACGCATACGCATCTTTTCGTGGAAGAGCCTACGACCGCTAGCCGTGCTGACGCAGCACAAGCAAGGCGGCGTCATGGACCTCGCCTACTCCCCGCAGCCGGTTTCCATGTGGAATGCACCCATCATGGCCGCCGCCGGCAGAGATGCGCAAATCTCGCTCTGGGACTTGTACAATTAGATCTTCACAGCAATCTGTCCTAGCAGGTTAAGTGTTACAGTTTCAACTCTTTTCTGCCAAACAGCTGTTCCACTGGCAGCGACTGACAATTCCTGGGCAACTCTAGAAATTAGTTATTATTTAAATAATTATATACGTATATATGTATATATATATATATATACATATATATATATACCCACATTTTTCATATACATCTGTAATTCTTCACTATATCCACTCCCTTTTAAAAATGTTATAGTTTTTAGGGCTTTGAGACTCCCAATGAATTAATCCCTAGACTCGATTCACATGAGATTTCTATTATATGAATTTGAAAAAAAAATAAATTAATAATTTAGCAAAATAACACATTTAGTTTCGAAATACTATACTAACATAATTCTATATTAGTTAGGCCATACGTCATTTAGCTTAAGATTCGCATTGATGGTTTTTTTTAGAGAGGATGTATACTTACTCAACGTATTGAATATGAATTATTGCAAGGGCCAATACATAGTACACTTTTCATTGTTTCACTCAATTTGTTCACATTTAATAGTGTCGTTAGTTAGTATAAATGTTTGTTTAAAAAATGTTCTTTAGCAGCCCAGCGAAAGGTGTAGAAAAATACATTTATGTGTAGCATATACAATATATATATTATATATATAGACAGATATTTAGATGAAGGAGGAGGTGGAGCTACTGGCTCAATTCGTGCAGTATGTGGGATAGAACGGCACTGGCCTCCACATTGCTGAAGGCCACATTGGCCAGATGGGGCTCGTAGCGCTTCAGGCTCCGCTTGGCCGTCAATGAGTAATTGACCAGATTCCGCAGGATCAGCGCAGCAGTGAGCCGTATGCTCTTCGTGACTGGACCCTCGTTCTCGTCCATCAGTTCCTTTGAGTTGAGAAAGTCAGCCGAGTGCCGCTTGATCGCCTGCAGAGCAGAGGTTCCCACAGCAGTGGCTGCAGTAGCAGGGGCAGCCGCCGTAGCTGCTGCAGGTGCGTTGGCACTGCCCACATTTCGCACTATGGTGACCGTTGGCTGGGCAGGCGACACATTATGAATACCCGTAGCCAGGCGGCGCTGCACGCTGGCTCGCAAGTCATCCAGCGCCAAGTGACGATCGACGAGGTGCGTCATCAGCGAGTAGCGCTTACGTGCTATGTTGTCGCACAGGCTGGGGCCACTGCCCCACTGGCAATAGATCTCGGCGCCTGGGTCCAAGTGGTCCGGACAGTGCACATTGCAGACGTGATGCTGCAGCTCATTGAGCGATTTGAACTTGCGACGCGGACAGTTGCGCCAATCGCAAATGAACAGCCAATTCACATCCACGGGCACAGCGCTCACAGTACTCACAGCTGCAGCGGCTGAGGGACTAGCATTGGTCACTGCACTCGTGGTCGATGCAGTTGCTGTGGTAACAACTGTTCCCGCTGCTGCTGATGGCAGCTGACTGGCAACTGTCGCAGCTGTGACTGCTGGTTGCTCTGCTGGCTTTGACTCGACTACTAATGTCGGCTTCTCCAGCTGCGCCTGCTGAGTGGGCTTCAGCACAGGCATTTGCACCGGATGCTGCTGAGCAGAAGCTGCCGCTGGCGTGGGCGGCGGCACTGGCTTCTTGGCAATGGGTATAGCCTGAGCTGGCTTCACCTTGGCCGCATCCGTAAGCTGCAGCGGGATTAAATTTGATTAGGACTGCTCATTGTAAATCAAGCTCAATATCAATCTTACCGCGATGGGCATCGATATCTTCTGCTGTATGATGGAGGGATGATGCTGCTGCTGCTGCTCCAGCACGTTGCGTATGTGCTGCTGTTGCTGCTGCAGGGCAGCGCCCACGGCTGAGGTGGCCCCCACTGGTGGCTGGGTGGTTATGATTGTCTGCGAGTTAAGCTGGCTCTGCTGCAGTGGGGCAGCCGTGACGGGCGTCTGGGTGATGAGCGTCGTTTCCTTGATGCCGCCGAGGAGCAGCTGCCGCTTCTCCGCGCCGGCTGCGGGACTCGAGATGATGTGCTGCTGTATGATGGACTGATGCTGCTGCAGCTGAGGTATGGGCGCCGCCTTGCTGGCTACTATGCCGGTCCGATGCAGCTGCGCGGCCTGCGCTGGCTGCGGCTGATGCAGCTTTATGGTGGCTGGAATCTGATTCAGCTGAGAGAGCAGCGAGGGCGACATCTGGCCCGCTCCCAATGCGGCGGACACTGCACGCTGCGGATTTATAAAGATTTGCTGCTGCTGCTGCTGTTGCTGCTGGACCTGGGCGGCAGGACGCACCGCCGCCGCTGGCGCTGTGGTGGTTGTCACCAGCACCTGCTGCCCCTGCGCTGTCGTCATGATCACCTTCTGTGTGCCGGGCGCATTGCTAGCACTCACGCCCGGCGGCTGCTGCAGAATGATGATCGTCTTCGTCTGCTGCTGCGGCGTCTGGGTAACCAGCAGAGTGGGCGCGCCAGGTGCACTGGGCGAGGCTGCCACTGGCGCCGACTGCTGGGCCACCAAGTAGGTCTGACCCTGCTGATTGGTGGCCAGAACGTACTGCGTCTGCGTCGGCTGCTGCTGCTGCTGCTGCTGCTCCGTCTTCTGCTGCAGTATGACCGGCACCGTCTGCAGGCCTTGGTCCGTCTTGATGGTTGCCGTCGTGGCTAGTTTCAGCTGTGGTGGCGGCGCCGGCGCATTGCCAGCGGGAAAGATGAGCTGTCGCTGGGTCGGGTGCACCTTAGAGATTAGCTGCAATTGTTGCTGTTGTTGTTGTTGCTGTTGTAGTTGTTGCTGCGGCGCGGGCTGTTGCTCTTGACTGGAAGCAGCCAACGGCGGCACATCATCCAGATCCTCATCCTCCAGTATAGAGGCAGCCAAGTCCGCATAGAGATTGGCGGCATTCTTAGAGGGCGTCACCTGCGGGTCATCCTTCCCAGCGGGCGCGTTGCTGCCATCCAAGGCCAGCCGTTTGTTCTGCTCCTCATCGATGGTGAGCTTCCGCTTGGACTGTATGATTACTGTGCGTCCTTGCGCGTCCTTGGTCAACACGTTAGAGCCACTGAGAGGGGCGAGCGGCGGAGGCGCCGAGTCCGCCATTGGCTTCTTCTCCATGGGCAGCTGCGGATGCAGCGGCTTTATGGTGGTTTGGCCCACCTTCACAGGCGTGTGCTGCATCAGCGGATTATTGACGAACGCGCTGATTGCCGTGGAGGTCACTTTGATGGGCTGTCCGGCCGGCGAGCCAGTCGAGGATGCGGTGGTGGCCACTAGAGCGGGCGGCTGCGCCTGCGCCTTTTGCTTCAGCTGTCGCTCGTTGACTTTGTTCGCCAGCAGGCTCTTAATGACCGAGGAGCTGGGTGTGGGCGAGGCAAGGACATCCTCGCCCGATTCGCCGCTTGACGGGTCTGACTTGGGCGCCACAGTTGCTTCCTTCTTAGCAGCTATGGCGGCAGGTATTCCAGCGACTTTCTGCTGCTGCTGCTGGTGCTGCATGGGCAAGGGCTGTGCACGCATCCTTATGCCCACATAGTGTGTGCCGGGGAGTTCCGTTCCATCCATCTGTCGCACGATGGCGGGTCCGACGGTTGCATTGAAGATGAGGCGCACGAGACGCGGAAACTGCATCCGGTTGACCACCGAATGCTTGCCCGCCTTCTGGCAGTGCGACAGGTAAATGGTGTACAGCTCCTGTTGCTCCACGCGATAATCGTGTCCATTGCCGGCCCGCTCGTAATTGGCGCCTAGCCAGGTCAGCGCATAGGTTTCGTCTTCGTGGGTGAAGCTCTGCGGCGCAGATGGAGCAGCAGGCAGCGCTATCGTAGTGGCTGCAGTGGATGCTGGCGCAGGTGGAGCTGGTGCTTGTAGGGTGGGTGGTGGCGGAAGCTGCACCTGCGGCAGGCTGGGCACTGGCAGCTGCACTTGGGGCAGGCTGGGCATGGGCAGGGGCATATGCGCAGGTATGACAACAGGAGTAGCTACAGTTGCAGGAGCAGTTACTGGTGCGGGCGCTGGCACAGCCGCAGGCATCGAAACTGTCTCCGGCGGTGGGGGCAGCACTTGCACCTGGGTGGGTGTCGGCGGAGGCAGCGATGGGATCGGCGCGGACGGCTGCGGCTGCGATTGCGGTTGCGGTTGCGGCTGCTTGACCGTCATCAGCGGCGTCATCTGAGTGCTGGGCATGTTTTGGGACATTGTAGACAATATGTTGCCCGGCACCACCTCAACCACTCGCATCAATATGCAGCCCGCAGCGCCGTACGACTGCGCTTCAACAGTTAGCAGAGATACCAACTGATCCAGCAGCCCACGCACCTGCATCAGCATGGAGCATGGACGTGCGCCCAACGTGCTCAGCGCGTAAATCGCCTCCAGGGTGAAGATGAGCAGCATAACGTCCGTCAGCGACAGCAGCAGCATCACACGATGATAGAAGTCCAGCCCGAGACAGCGATTTATGTGCTGTGCATTGCCCTCGCGCCCGCACAGCTTGTAGAGGATCTCCAGACAGCTGATTATCACGGCACGGTCATTGGACTCGATGCCCTCGCACAGCGTGGCCAGCAAATTCCGCGACAGCTCGTCTGTGGCGGGATCGAGTAATTCGAACTGCTGCGCCAGATTCCCAGCCGTCTCCAAGGCCTGAATGTGGATGTTGCCTGAAGAAGACACGGAGAGGATGGGTTAGATGGTGACTACATGTCTATCTGATACACTTACTCCACCGCACATTGGCGCCCATGACCAGATATCGCCAAAGCGTGCGATTGGACGCAAGCAGCGTGACGTTCTCCTGATGGAAGCTCAAGCTCCTCAACAGCTGCACAATTTGCAGCACGCGCTGGCCAATGCGTTCCTCTGTTCCGTGGCTGCGGCGCAAATTTAGAAAGTCCAGCTCGAAGTCGAGCTCATCGGACTGGAACAGAGAGTCGTCGAACGGATTGCTGTCCTTGCTGATCAAACCGTTGTCCCGCCAGGCCTGCTCATCCGTATAGAGGTCTAGTATTTGAGGCTTGTCGAACAGCAAATCCCGCCAGAAATTAAGCTTAGAATGCTTCCGCACCAGCGTACCCCTATTATTGTGGCCGTGCTGGAAGAGCTGGCGCATGCTGTAGTCCGCATAGACACCCAGGTGAGCGAGCAGGACGTCCAGAAGCTTGGGGCACTCGGTCAGCTGCAGAGTGGAGCGTGGCTCGTTAGCCATCAGAGTGCACACGTTGATGGCAAAGTCTTGCTCGTTGGGCAGCGGCGATATGAGCGACAGCAGCAGCTTCTCGTAGCTGCTGTGCTTATGCAACTGTGTGGACATTTTGTACTGGCGACGCCGATCCGCATTCACCATATGCTGCCGCTGGTTATACGCCATGGGCACGGCCGTTAGCGTGGAGTGGCCCATGCCAAAGATGCTTCCCAGGCCACCGCCTGTCAAGCTGCCCCCTACACCGCCAATGGCCCCTCCGGCTAAGGCGCGGGAGCGCACTCGACTGGCGCTGGTGCCCAGTTCCACACACTCGATGGCCGCCTCCAAAGCTTCCAGCTTGTCCGGATCCTCGCCCAGAAAGTTGAGGCGCTCGTATTTGTCCAGATAGCGACGATAGATATGCTTGATGCCAGCGGTGCCGTTCACACAACGGTCCCGCAGCGTATCCAGCGCGCTGTACACCTCATCCCATTCGTCGCGCATGTTGACCTTATTGAAACCACCGCGTTCCGTGACCTCCTGATACAGTCGATATAAATCCACATGTTGGCCACTGATCTTGGCCGCCTGAGTCAGTGGGGTGCTGTTGGAATTCAGAATAAGAGCAAATGAGTAGACAAAATCTAGCACTAGCATGCCAGACACTCGCTTACCCGCGCCGCTCATGGAACTGATGCAAATCACGCCAGAATTCGTCCGGAGCACTCAGCTGCTGTTCTCCATCTCTAGGTGCTTCTGCAGCTTGTAACTTTTCGGGCGTTCCAAATATCGATTGTTGTTGTGCTTGTAGCTGTTGTTGCTGTATATTTCTCGCGCGCAAAGGGGTTCCCGCAGCGCCCAGTTTTGCCGGCGTCGACTCATTTTGCAGCGTGTTGTTGTTGTTGTTGTTGGCAGCACCAGGCGATGCTGCTGGCAGAGACTGAAGTAGCACGCGCACGCTATCAATGGACGTCATACTTTGGGCATTTAGTTCGAAAGGCAACACGAGTTGTACATTCTATAAACTAATACTGAGCGCACTCTCACTTATATTAGTTACAAAACTATAAAAACTCAACAATAAATACAACTAGAACGCGAAGACGACGCGCTTTTAGATGCAGGGTTGCAATTAAATTTTAACAAATGCTGTGCGGAAGCGAAACGATATATCGTGTCGTCGAGCAGGTAATCGATATATTGTTCAACTCCACTTATTGGCGGAATAGTATAAAAAATTTTTAAAATGTCATTATTGTATATAGAAGTATCCAGTTCAATTATCTGAATACTTAAAAATTACTTTTATAAATTTTATTAGCTAAGAAAAAGAATCATAATTATTATTAACGTATTGACGACTGATAACAAATTTTATAAATGTTTCTATTGATGCTTATAAATATTTATTCTTTCGTGAGCAAAGCTAATTTAATTTGAATTAACTAGTGACATTCAGTCAATTTTTTTTATTATTATTATTTTTTATTATAATAAAAACTAGATAATAATTATATATTTTTATTTTCTGTTGGTGGTTGGTCTAATTAACATTTGCACTGATTTTAGAGTTATGCTTTCTTGCCAACTCCACCACCAGATGCCATCCCATTTGTCCTCCTCATATTTCAAGTATATTCCGTTTAAATTTCTAAGTTTGAATTATGTAAAATAAATACGATTTGTGCTTTAATTAAGTTTATTCGAAATGATTTTTATTTTATACTTACGCTCTTGAGCATTGATTGTACCACCATCCGCCGCTTCGCTCTCTTGCGCAGTTATCGAAGCTCTGTTTGTCGTTATCCCGGTCAAATGTGGTGAATTTCATACCTCTTTCGAATTTGAGGGAATCACCTGCATCTCCCGAGAATCTTCCCAAAACTTTCAGCTGGTAAGCATCCTCTTCACTGCCTATACTGAAATTATTGTAGCGGGCAAAACGGGTTGTATCATTGAAATTTTCCAAATGTATGTACAGCTCATGTGGTCTGGAATTTGTCATTCTGTAGATTTTCTCCAATCCGATGAACAAATTTCCATCCAGATCACCAAAGCCATCCCTATATTCTTGCCAGCTTCGATTAAAGTCCACGGCATTATCCACACGTCTCTGAATTACCGTCCAGCCAGGACCTGCAATACGTCCGTCGCAAGGCACTGGAAACGGCTCAATCCCTGGAACTTTAATTTCAAATATATCTGAGGAGTTTCCAATGCTTATGCAACTTGATTCGTAAACTTTCGCTTGGATCTCTCGCTTGGAGTCCATTATCATGAGTGCCGCTGGACTCGACGAAAGATTCATCTTGCAAGTATCCAGCATTAAGTTATTGACTTGTAAAGTTGACTCTAAGGACTTTATTCGTTCATCCTTCATCTCTATTGACGTCCTGTAAGCTTCCAGTTGCTTTAACAATTCCAGAAGGTGTTTGCTTTCCCTCTCCAATGTGGATAGCAGATTTTCCACTTTATTCTTAATTGAGGACACGTCATCGTGGAGTTTTTCTTGGCTTTTGCACTGTTCGTCCTTATCCATTATCGTTCTTTCATAAGTTTTTTCCTTCAATTTCAAAATGGCCAACTGACTCTGCATGGCCATCATTTGCGCATTCTTTTTGTCACACGCTTCCAATTTCTGTTGCATTGTCACGGTGTTCCATAGGAAGACCTTTAAGCAATACTGCGCGCACTGGTTTTCTTGATTAGCCTATGTTTCAAATGGATGGATTTCACAATAGGTTCACTAAAAAGGAATCAACTTACCTGTTCATTTAAATTTTCATCGGAAAGGGAAATAGATACACTTAGAACAAATATTAGGAGCAAATGTAAATGCATAGCAATATTAGGCGTAGCTTTTTTTTTATGCACACACATCTTGCTTTCAGCAACCTAAATTATAAACTAATTGCATGATTCGAAATTATTTATGTATATGTATATACGCGCAAAATTATAAGCTGATGATAAGAATGTCGCATGGGTAATCACTTCTAGGCCAAATGTTATTTGTACATTATCAAATTATTACAATGGGTATATTATAGCTATAATGAAAAGTAATATAATGAAAAAAAGGATTTGGATTGATTGGATAAACTGTATTTTATGAATATAAAAAATTAAGTTATTAAACAAAACTTTCTGCTTTACATTGTCGTAAAAAGGTAATATGAAAGGAAAACAACATCTGAATAAACAAAATATTAGTTACGTATAAATTAAAATAAATATTGTTTATCGTTAATATATGTATATAAACTACTTTTTATTGTAGAAAATTTACCAGAGAAACCCATTTGAAAACCTGTGTTAGTTAACGTTAGATAAAACAAATAATATATGTAAATAATCGATAACAATTGATCGACAATAGACACATGTGCGCTCAGAGAGTTAAATAACACTTACATTTCAACTTTGTTTGATCAGAATATAAATTAAATTTGTATCAAGTTTTCAGTGTTTTTGATCAGACAGCGCAGTGAATAAATCAATCAACAATGAGTTTGCGGGCTTATGGTCTCCTCTTGAGGACGCGTCAAATGACCCGGGTGTGCCGGCAAGCGCATCGGACAGCGACCTTTGCCTTAAGCTTGCCTCTGCAGCAGCCGCAATCACCGAAAACAGGTGAGCGTTGAAATGAAGTTCGCAGAGCAGCATGATTGATGTGCCATTGTCTTGCAGCTCTGCCGCAACGTCGGCTTGCCACAGCTGCACCGGAATCTTCAAAATTGGACAAACATGAGTTCCAGGCAGAGACACGGCAATTGCTTGACATTGTCGCCCGATCCCTGTATTCGGACCACGAGGTGTTTGTGCGCGAGCTAATCTCGAATGCGAGCGATGCCTTGGAGAAGTTCCGGTACACGGCCCTAAGCACAACAAATGAAGGGCAGCTGGCGGCGAGAGATCGTCCACTAGAGATTCGCATCACCACGGACAAGCCGCAGATGCAGCTCATCATTCAGGACACCGGCATTGGCATGACCCGTGAGGAACTTGTCAACAACTTGGGCACCATTGCACGCAGCGGATCCAAGCAGTTCCTCGAGGAGCTCAAGCAGCAGCAGCAACCCGCCCAAGCCAGCTCGAATATAATCGGCCAATTCGGCGTGGGATTCTACTCCGCCTTTATAGTTGCCCAGCGCGTGGAGGTTTACACGCGAGCAGCCACTCCCGACGCGGTTGGCTTGTGCTGGTCCACAGACGGCAGCGGAACCTATACCATTAGGGAGGCAGAGGAGGCCGAGCACGGCACCAAGATCGTCCTCCACCTGAAGACCGACTGTCGCGAGTATGCGGACGAGGACCGCATCCGCACCGTGATCAAGAAGTACAGCAACTTTGTGGGCTCGCCCATTCTGCTGAACGGCAAGCAAGCAAACGAAATCAAGCCGCTGTGGCTAATGGACCCGCAGAGCATCTCTAAGGAGCAGCACCAAGACTTCTATCGCTTCATAAGCAACAGCTTCGATTCTCCACGCTTCACACTCCATTACAACGCAGATGTACCACTGAGCATCCATGCACTGCTTTACTTTCCGGAGGGAAAGCCTGGTCTGTTCGAGATGTCCCGCGACGGAGCCACGGGCGTCGCCCTGTACACGCGCAAAGTGCTGATCCAGTCCAAAACGGAGCACTTGCTGCCCAAGTGGCTGCGGTTTATCAAGGGCGTGGTCGACTCCGAGGACATTCCCCTGAATCTGAGCCGGGAACTGTTACAGAATAACAGCCTGATCCGCAAGCTATCCTCTGTTATCTCCAGTCGTGTCATCCGCTTTTTGCAGGAGCGCGCAAAGAAGCAGCCAGAGGAATATGAGGCTTTTTATCGCGACTATGGACTGTTTCTGAAGGAGGGCATTGTTACGTCCAGCGACACTTCGGAGAAGGAGGAAATCGCCAAGTTGTTGCGCTTCGAGTCGTCCAAATCGCCCTCTGGTCGCATCTCTCTGGACGATTACTACAAAGAAGTCAGTGCCGACCAGAAGGATATATACTACCTGGCGGCCCCTAATCGCATCCTTGCCGAATCCTCGCCCTACTACGAAAGCCTAAAGAAGCGAAACGAGCTCGTGCTCTTCTGCTATGAGCCCTACGATGAACTAGTGCTCATGCAGCTGGCACAGTACAAAAATAAGAAGCTGGTCTCCGTTGAGAAGGAGATGCGCAACCAGTCCCAGGACCCCGCTGCTCTGCAAGACTTTGGAGAGGGCAGCCTTAGTAGCACTGAAGTGGACAGCCTTCTGCCCTGGCTGCAAAGCCAGCTCAAGGGTCAGGTGGCTAAAGTAAAGGCTACCACGCGCCTGGACACACATCCCTGTGTCATCACCGTTGAAGAAATGGCCGCTGCGCGACATTTCATACGCACTCAGAGCCACCAGCTTCCCGAAGAGAATCGTTTTGCCTTACTTCAGCCAGAGCTGGAAATCAATCCAAAGTGAGTTTGCAATGTATATACCTAAGCTTTTTTTTATTTATCGGGTTTTTTTCCACAGACATCCCATCATAAAGAAATTGTTTTCCTTACGTACAAGCGAGCCAGAACTGGCGGAGCTGATCGCCAAGCAACTGTTTGCCAATGCGATGGTTGGCGCGGGCCTCGCGGAAGATCCTCGCATGTTGCTCACTAATATGAACTCGCTGTTATCTAAAGCTTTAGAAAAATACTAACGCAACACTAAAATAACTAAATTTTAAATATAAAAACTGTTACTTTTAATCAATTTTACGAAATATACCAAATACCAAAAAAATATGAAAATATTTTTATCTTCATAAAATACCAACGGAAATCACGTTCTGTCGCGGTGGTACATAACCAGTGCTGTAAGTCGACTATAACATCGATAAGACATGATACAGCAGCGCTGAAAACCGCCCCCGTGACTAAAGTTTATAAAAGAAAACGAAAACGCACCGTAGGAGTTCAGTGCCGTATCCAAAAGCAGAGCGTGCTTTAGTCGCATAGCAGCAGCAGCAGCCACCAATAAACCCGAAAGGCCAGCCACAGAAGCGAATTGCTTTAAATTAGATTTCTAATCACGTGAGTGAAAAAAAAACAATCGAGTCATGTGAGGCTTAATCGAAAAACATGATGTCAGGTAGTAACGATGCTGCTGCGACAACTTGCGAACTAAATACAAGCAAATTACATACAGAAAATTGCAAAAAAAAAAAGTCCTACCAAAAATTGGTACAATAGTATTTTCTGCCACGACACGCACACACACTCATGCAGACACGCAAATGGCAATGAATGGTCCATGTATGTATGTGTTGTAAAAGTGTGCGCGGTGAGAGAAATACAACTACATACATAAAAATTTGACTCAGTTTCAAAAGAATTTGCTTTAGAAATGGAATGTACTCTAAAGTATTGAAGATTGTGTTCGAAAACTAAGTTTGGAATAACTCATGTGACCGTGTGCATATGTGTAATTTTCCATAAAGTTTGTCATTGCCAATTGGACTTTTTTGAGCTCATTTTGTCATGCGCTCAAACGCACACACACAAATGCACATGACTTCGGCACACTAATGCAAAAGGGCTCTCAGAGACGCACTCAAAGTCTCGAGATAAAATTCAATAATTGTGAGCGAGCGGGCGAGCGTTTTTACTCTCTCGGCATGCTCACTCACAAATCGTACGTCGTCGTAGCAGCATTGTGGTTCGAAAAGTAGCGCAAGAAAATTTTTTATGTACATACATATATTGTATATGTAATAAAAATAATTTTTCAATTTTGCAAAGCAAAGCGCGCCGAAATAAAAGAAAATAAGCAAAGTGCAACAAACGAAAAGCATCAACAAAAAAACTCAATTCAAATTTTCATCTTGTAGCCCAAAACACACAACAAAAAACAAAGCAAAATGTCTTCAAGTACGAGCATCGACAATCCCATCTATGGCCCCTTCTTCGGTGTTATGGGCGCTGCATCCGCCATCATCTTCTCAGGTAAGTTTGTTCATCTACAAAATATCCTCCAAACGGCAGAACTTGTAGACAAAAGGGATACGCAGCGCTGCAGGCGTAGAAAAATCGAACATTGTATGGCGTAAACGCAAGAAGAAGAAAGAGCATCTAGTCAGCAAAAAAAGTACCTGTGTGTGTATGTACGTAGACATGTTTGTTGCTGAAGAAAGGCAGCAGGCGGTGGCGGCGGCAAGTGTACAAAAATTCAATACACTCTTAGTCGGACACATACATGCATACTTGTATAACCGCAGGCGTACATGTGTTTGTGTTGAGTTTTAGTTCGTTTGCAATGCGCGTGACTAGCGAAAAAGAGGGGAAAAGTTCCGCATTTTAGTCAGAATAGTTAGCCACATTATATTACATAAATTAAATTAAAATTTTGTATAGACGTTATGCGCATTTAATTGCTTTATTGCAAAACAAAAATGGCAGCATCGAAATTAGAAATTTTCAGCTTTTATTTTTTGAACATGCTAAAAACGGCATTACTCATACATACACAGCAAAAGCAGCCAGTGAGAGGCGTATAAATGCAAAGAGCATGAAGTGGAGAGCGAGAGAATTGCGCGCGCGCGCGCTCTTCTGCCTAGCATTCTCATTGTTCTCTCAATTATATGAGCGAGTGAAATTGAGTGCAAGAGTTACGAATTACATTTGAAGTTTGTGACGCGAAGCTTGCGACTTACCTTCTCACAAAGTCACAAGACCAACTTTTTGGTGTTGCCATACTGAAGTAGTTTTTCTTGCTACTTCTTTTCAATGAAAAGAGCGTAGCTGCAAGCATGGGGCTTCCGGAGATAAAAAACGGGTAGGCAAATGTTGATAATCAAGGGAGTGGAATGTAGAGGCTAATACGACATTTAATGCAATATTTTCATCACGGGAAATGTATTTTATGAATGAAGAACATAAAAATTACCATATAAATAGGTTAACTAACATGATTTTCAACTCATCTGATCACGATGTTCCCTGCGTAAACACATGATTAATCGCGCTGCATTGTTAGTTCTTAAAGCTCAATAGCAATCATCATAATAAAGCGTAATCACATGCCACTTCTTACCTCCTTCTTCTGCCTTATAAGCCTTTGCATGATCAATCGACTCGATGACCAGGAGGCATCACATGCCTAGGTTTCTTTTCTGTATAGCTTATCATCGAATACCATACAAGTATATTCCACCTACCTTAGCTGATAAGTAGCACGGGCTTATTTACCAATAACTTGACTGGTGATAAGATAAACGAGCCATGTTTTCTTTTCGAAAGCGAAGAAGAATAGAATTAAAGAGTAGCACGCGCCTTTTTACAAAGTAGCTCAATGCTAAATGTTTAAGATGGTTTTACAGTTATAGTTTTGTACATACAAAATTGATATTGTAACCTATTTAAAATATGTGGATAAATAAACAATGACATAATTATTATGTCATGCCTTAAATTCAGTCTTGTGATTTCCCCCTCTCTGAAAATAAAAACCACCAACAACTCAGAGTTTGCTTTGCTTTAATATTTACTTTGGTGATTAGCGTAGCGGTGCATATAAATTTCTAGATAGCGCTTAGACGTCTTTGTGACATGGCAACAATGATATCGCAACGATTATGTAATCAAAATCAACAACAGAATTCATGAGATTAAAATACAATAAAGTAGTGAAAAAATCTAATACTGTTTCAGCAAGTGAATTGCAAGCGGCTTGTATATATGTACAATGTCTGGCAACGCCATTACACGATCACAAGAAGAGAGGAAAAGAGCGAGCGAGTGAGTTTTAGCAGCACCCAAGCTGCCAGCTCGCTTTTATGATACACTGCAGTTGACTGATACAGCTCAAAAATTGTGATGGAATCTGACTCATTCGCAGTCAATATCGCACGCAATGGGCGTTGCTTTTTAAGCTTTTATCAGTGCACACTGTTATTTTTGTGCCCGATATTTCGATTTCAGAACATGCTTTACGCGCACAATGTACCCGACCCAATAAGCACACACAGTCAGACGCACACGCATATTTGCACCAACATCCACATACCTGCGCAAACTCAGTGTCAAAATAGTAGTAGATATTTTAATACGAAATATTAGTAAAGTATACATACACATGTGCGCAAGTACATGTTTTACATGTATTTTAATTATACAAAAACTTGTATGCAATGACACGTGCAAGATTTATGTTTACTGTTCAATGATTTGAAAACTAGCGAAAAAAAAAAATGAAAAAATTTCCATAGGAGAAGCTGCTTGAGTTTTGAGCGCAGTAACGACCCTGTTTTATCTGAGAGAGAGAGAGAATAAGAGAGTATAAAACGTGGCAAACTCAAAAGTTCGATAGTGTGCGTGTATGTTCTTACATACATACATATGTACATATCTGCTGCTCCATACTACAATAAATTAACTTCTAATTAATATGATCAATATACATACATATTAACTTGTATTCGCGCACATCCTGCACTGGCTATTATCTAATCAATTTAAGATGACGCACATAAAGCATTTCTCAATTTATAATCACAAATTTACACAGATAATTACAAATGTACAGTGATTATACTAAAAAGAAACACGAAATATCTCAGTGATTAATTTACTGGCAACACAATGCAGTGCGATGTTTTTCATTTCTTCACTTTTTACTTTTTCTTATTCTGGTTTGTGCATTCCAATGCCTTTTACTTACTCATTTGTCTCTCAAGAACAACAGCAGCAAAAACTGCACAGCGTCGACATCGCTCATCTCACAGAGCAAAGTTTGATAAGCGACTATTGCTGTTGTTTTTTTGCCCCGTCTCTCTCTCTGCTTCTCGTTTTATCATGGTTCTTTTGTGCGCGCACTCAACTGTGACGCTTCAATTTGTTGCTGTTGTGCTGTACACGACATACACACCTACATACATGTGTGCATGGGAGTGTGTGTATTTGGTTACACACACATGAGTATATCTTTATTCATTTCGCCTGATACTTTCAAATATTCCTCACATTTATATTTATCTTAAAATGTGCTGCTTGTTTGTTTTTGTTTGTATGCTCGCTCCTCTTGCTTTCCTCTTTGTATTGTTAACTAACGGCGCCCACGCGAATGTCTGCCATGCGTCTGTTCCATTGAGAATAGATTAAAAAAATCGAACGAGTCAATGCCACATTTAAAATTTTAATTATTATTTAATGTAAATTTGTGAATTTGAATGCAGGCCAGCCACTGAAAAAAGTTAAATGACGCGCTCTGGGAACAGTATTGTTTTGCATGTGTGCATATGTACATATACATAGTACATACATACATACATATGTGTATGACCACTCGGTAGCCTTTAAGTTTCTGACAGTCAGTGGTTAAACTAACGAGCCATGCATCGATCAGCTGTTCTTTGGGCATCGCATATCATTTATAATTGTAGAAATGAAGTCGAAAAATCAATAATCTTATAAAACATTTCAATGGATTTAATACGATAATTGTAAATGATTTGACTACAACAAATTTTGTTTATATATGTGTGTATATATATTTACATACTTAATTTGAAGTCCCCGTGACGATGACAATTCTAATTTTTAATTTAAATTTTCTTTGGATTTATGTGTTCGCTATGCCTGTTTCTGTTTCTGCTTCTGTTAGTATTGAATAGCTAAAATATATATGAAAATATGTACATAGTTCACATTAGACAAAAAGAGAAGGAAACAATAACAAGTATATTCCGGTTATTATGACGTAGATACGATAGAGAAATCGTCAGTTCGATTTGTTTAATTGTAAAATTTATTACAAACACGAAAGCTTGAAACATTTTTTTGTATTAATTTTTTATATATCCATATAGTTGTAATACTTGCACGACTTTATTCGATTAGTATGTGTTTCTGCGAGCCCTTCATTTAATTTGCACCGATAGAATATCAATTTGAGTGAAAAAGTTAATTAGCATTGAAAGTCACATGACAGTGCCAATTAACGCAGGCAGTGACTGTAGCTCTGTCGCTCGCTCACTCTCCTCTCTCTCTCTCTCTCTCTCTCTCTCTCTCTCTCTCTTTTTCGCTCAGCTGTCGCAGCGGCAAATGGCATTAACGTTAACTCTGAAACATACACACGCACACAAAGTCACACACATATATACATACATACTTATAACTTATACTGATGTGCCGTTGTTTTATATTATTTTTCGCCTACCAGCAGTTATTGTATATAACTGTATGTGTGTTTTAATTCGATTTATTGGAGCTTCACGCACACTGTTTTGAAAATGTATTTAACAAATACCATTGACCATTATCATATGAAACTGGTTTCATATTTCAATATTCAGTACATGTACTCACATACTTAAGGTATATACAGACGTATACATGTATGCACATATGTATGCACATGAATATGTATGTATATAACAATCATCAGTTATTTGGAAACTAGCAACTTTGTTCGACCTTATCAAATAAATATAAAGAGAGTAAGCTTAAACACAAATATGAGAGAAGAGAAGAGAGTGTGCGTGTGCACAATAAAAAGAATCGAAGCTAGGCGAAAAAGTCACTCAAACGACATCTCTGACTGTTGAGCAGTTATGTATGTATGTATATGTATTAGCGGACATACGTAAGCGATTTTTGTGAAGTGCGGGTCATGTGACCACAAAATGTTATGTTATTTTACAGAATTTGCTAACGCCAACATGATTTTCGGTGTGGGATCTACATGTGTGTGCGTATGCATGTATTTGAAAGCATGATCGTAATGAACGTAACGTAACGTCAGGCTTACGAGCATAAGCATATCCATTATATAGCGATTCTGATACTCCAATCAGCCAAATGCGCACTCAAGGCTTACCAATGACCTCACTTGAGCAAATTTAGTCGAAATAGACCAGGATTAATTACAGAAGTTCAGGGTTAATTGAGTGTAGTATTTAAACTTAATATAATATTTTTGTATTATTATTATATTTTGTATTATTATTATTATATCATTATTATATTCTTTATTCCCTAGCACTCGGCGCCGCTTATGGCACTGCCAAGTCTGGTACCGGTATTGCTGCCATGTCGGTGATGCGTCCTGAACTGATCATGAAATCCATCATTCCTGTGGTCATGGCGGGTATCATTGCTATTTACGGTCTGGTCGTCGCCGTCCTGATTGCCGGCCAACTCGATGTTCCCCAGAATTATAGCCTGTACAAGTAAGTATTGACCATATCTTATCCGTGGGCAAGTCACGAGCTAATCCCTCACACTCTTTCAATTGAATAGGGGCTTCATTCACCTGGGCGCTGGCCTGTCCGTCGGTTTCTCGGGCATGGCGGCCGGCTTCGCGATCGGCATTGTGGGCGATGCCGGTGTCCGTGGCACGGCACAGCAGCCTCGTCTGTTCGTCGGCATGATCCTGATTCTCATTTTCGCTGAAGTGTTGGGTCTCTACGGCTTGATTGTTGCCATTTACATGTACACGAAATAAATCAATCAATTCAACACACGCCCAACAAGTAGACAAACAGCCCAGCAATCAACAACAACAACATCCGCATCAACAACAACAAGAGCCACTAAAACAACAACTGCAAGTAAATCGTGCATCAAATAATCAAACTACCATCCAGCAATAACAACAAATTTCAACAAATTTTGGTGGCCGTTTGTATATAGCAACAAAAACAAAAAACTAAAAAATAACTGTAAATGAACAGTTGGGCGCCGCCATTGTTGTCACATAAGGATGATGATGATTATGAAGAACATCAACAACAACAACACCATTTATAATCTTGTGTTATTTGCCGTTTTTACTTTGTATACAGGCATAGATATTGATCAATTGCTGGTCCACTGTTTGGTTTAGTTTATTTTTTCCGTTCAAATCAATTTTGCAGTTAAGTTCATAAAGTTGTAATCAAATATCAAATTTGTCTCTTACTCTTTTTCTTTAATCTTTATTATTTTTTTGCGCTTCACAAATCGTGTGCTCTTTGTTATTTGTTTTTTCCATTATTATTATTAAATAATGTTTAGTGTATATGTAAAATTCGTTAACGAACTCTGTAAAGAAAAACCATAACAATTGTAAATTTGCATACAGCTGCAACAACAAATGAAACAAATTTAGCGAAAAGGGCCAAACAACAACAAAAGTTAAATTTAATAAATCACATGTCGATACCAACAACAACAACAGCAGGCAAAAAACCACTAGAAATGGTGGCAATGCTTGCACCGTTGCCACCTCGCGAGACAACTGTGTAAGCGACAACGTTGTTGTTGGCGATAGGAAAAAGACAAACAAACACTACTTGGCAATACTTCAACAACTGCAACAACAACCAACTACATACAATCATAAACACACACGCAACACCACACATGTACCACACACACACACACACACACACACGCATACAAATGTAACTAAGTCCTATGTTTATTTTTAATTATTGTTCAATTCTAAGAATAATATATTAAAAATTAATAATAATAAATTATATATATATATAATTATGATTTTTTTGTGATAAGAAAATACATAAAAAATTGTAATACAAAACAACAATTACGGTATTGATATACATAATATATACACATTATATATATGTAAACGAAAATGATAAACAATTATACATATTAACATGAGAAAGTTGTTATAAACAAAAGCAAAAGCTTTCAAGAACATTATAAAATGGTAAATGAAAGAAAAGAAAAGAAAAGGAAAACAAACGAGTTACACACACCTACACACAATTTTTCCGCTGTTATTGTATAGTAAAGAAAAATATTATATATATATATAAAATATATATTATGTATAAAATATTAACATGAAAATGTAGTAGCAAAATTATAAACAACAAAAGTCGTGCAAGCAAAAGAACTATATATAAACAAACAACCCAGAAAAAAAAAAAACACAAATACGTTACCAACAACAACGTTAAGAAAAATGCAACAAAAAAATTGTAAAATCCCAACAAATTAGAAGTTATGCTAAAAGAAACCTAAACCAACAACAAATCGATTTGTATATTAGTAAATAGCAACAACAATTTGTATATCGTTGACAACAACAACAACAACGTCAGCTGTGTGGCAGGGGGCGTGGCTGCGGTGCGTGCTGCCCCTTGGTCGCCGATGCATTCGTGATGCTGAGAAAGCGGAGGTGACCAACCCGTGCAGATCTCGCGTCGCCCAGCCACGCCCACACACCTGCCCACACTCACTCCTGCGCACAGCCCAAGAGCAACAAAAACAAACGAAAACAAATGCACAAAAAGACAAAAAAAACCGGCAAAGCGAGAAGAGCATTCAAATTTGTAAATTTCGATCTTCGAATCGCACACCACGCCCACTGCGGAAGCGCGGCGTCCGCTCCTCTGAAGTAGCAGCACCCGTGTCGTGTTCTCTTTAGGGAGTAAGGGCGTAGCCTACCTGAGAGGGCGTGCAGCTCTGGCTGCCGCGCGTCAATCTGTACTCATTGCTATTACTATTTACATTCTCCAATAACTGTACATCCACACACAACACATATATACATATACATATACGATCGGTCAGGTTTTTAGAGCAACTATTGTAACTGTGTATTCGAGAAAAACAACATCAACAACAACAGACATTGTATGAAATAAATTGTAATTTCTAATTTCCAAAAAAAAAAAAAACAAATTACTTTTTATTGGGGCAAGAAATGGGTTTGAGTGTCAAACGAAGTCCCCAATCTGTGCCTAGTCTCCAGCTGCGCAGCTCCTTAACACTGAAGTCATTCCGCTAGATCTGACTTTGAAACCTTTGAAAATGGGATATCAGGGTATAATGGTTTTGTGAAAAGTATATATATTCTTGATCAGGACGACGAGTCGATATAGCCCTGTCCGTCCGTCCGTCTGTATGAGTGCGCCGATCTCAGAAGATACAGACGCTAGAGAGCTGAAATTTTGGGTGCATACTCGTGTATACCATACGCAGCACGAGCACTAACCAGACCAGGTTAGTGGTACGAGTTTGCTTGATAATGGAAAAATTGATTTTATATTTTGGCCTCATT
This sequence comes from Drosophila navojoa, assembly GCF_001654015.2. The sequence goes on from NW_022046010.1 coordinate 131,357, forward strand.
TGAACACTATTAGGCCTGGAAACTTTAGACTTACTGTGTATATACATATGATGAATACATTTTGTAATTTACAGATTTTGAATACGCCCCCACACTCCCTTCGCCCACAATTTGTAAAAAAAAGCATCTCAAATGCTAGAGACTTGTGCTTTGGAATGTACATAGATTTGAACATTATGATTACGTTCTGAAAGTTTCATTAAGATTGTATGTCTACAAAAGAAATTATTCAACAAATAAATTCTCACAATATTGCCAACACTGCAGTGCAGCCCAAGCGCAGTCGCTGCTTACTGCGCAGTTAGTATGTGCATGTGTATGTATGTATGTACATATGTGTGCATAAAAGAAGTGCAGAATGATTCGAATATCAGCTTTGAGGGTTCAGGGTATCTCCTAGTCGAGCAGTTTCGACTGGAGCCTTCTTACTTGTTAAACTATAGCGGAAGAATTTGGAAAGAGTGGGAAGCGCAATTACAATTAGATATTCGAAAACCCCTTCTTTTAAGATATATATTTCCATCAAATTTACTATTACTTATAAAAAAAGAACCGAATCGAAAACACAAACTGCATCAGGATCGTATCGAATCTTCTTCTCTTTGCCTTAAGGGATCTTAATTGAGATAGTAATGTTCGATTACCACCTTACCATAGTCGGCTTCAACTCATTGATCTTCCATCGTTAATCAATATTCTTCTACAAAATAATATTGATTTGTCCTCTTTGTTGATGCGTCTTAACTTTTCGGTTCCGTCCCGAACAACTAATTTAATTTACCTGTGTGCACACAGGTTTATGGGTTACGGATTATTTTATTGAATATTACCACTTATGCTATTGCTATTAACTTACCTTAGGGAAATCACTCTCAGTGCCCAGGCATAAGCACTGGTATACAGTTCGTTGACAATGTTGCGTAGTGATTTCTCAATCCTATCCTACGAGCCATTTGATCTCTTCTTTTACTCCCTTTTAAATTATTTCTTACTCATTGTTCTTTCCACTATTCTTGCAATATTTGTAATACTTCCTTTTTGTTTGCTAATTTTTACCTTAGAATTAATATAATTGTTAAACTATATTTAAGCTCGTTTAATATTTTTTTAAGTTTTTATTTTAACAATTCATTTTCATAGTTTCAATAGTATCGCTGACCATACTTGGCTATTAATTGGGGGAATTACTGGCCAAGTATGCTTATAAAATACCCCTATCGGGTTGGTGATACTATTGATACTATTAAATAAAATTAAAAATAAATACAAAATGTTATAAAGGAATATAAAATATCAAGTGAAGAAAGAAGAGCTAACCCACTTTACATTACTTTTATATACCTCAGTATTATTGCATCAAATAACTTGATTTAATCGTAATTTAGCTATTTCGCCATTCGATTGCGAGACAATTTAGCTGAAGTAATGGCATCACTGTTGCTTAACATGAATTACAACTGTGACCCAACAGTTGTTGCTTAATTCTGTTAGTCAGCCAGGGCTTAACATTTTAGTTCATCTGTCCCATCAAGTAGTTATGCAAAGCGGTCTGTTAACTTAACAGTGTGACGTCACGTAATCGGAAATAGCAGAGCGTGTTGCTAAGCACCATTTCACCATTTAAAGTAAAGAAACTTAACTTGTCTATAGTAGTAACTACGTGATATTATTTTCATAATAAGTAAATATTTAGAATCTGTGTGCTTGAAAGATGATGAGAAGCTCTGTTAACTTCTACCCTAAATTTCAAAGGTGATTCAGGCGAACAATCTCTTTAGACTTTTTTTTTCCTCTGATAATTTATTCACTATCCATATTGGGCATACTATTGCTGCTGCTGAGCTATAGAACTATCTAATTAGTATTTGACTCTAAAGAATATAGCAAAGCAGGCTTCAGAGGCTGATGTGCTCATATTGGGAAAACTAATATAATAATAATAATTAAAAATATATATATATATATCACAGATCTAAAACTTACCTTCAATAATGAAATGCTTGTTACCGTTAAATAAAAACACTCCTTTTGGATTTCGTTTTCAGTATTTTCTTGCCTTTATACATATATATTTGTTCTGCTCTTTTCTCAGCGTTTACATGGTTTCCCTTTACTGTTTACTGTCGGTTCCAATTGTATAAACTAAGTTTCGTGTATATGTAGAGTTAATACAATATATATAGGATATATATAATTTTTTTATGTATATATCTATATAATCTTGATGTATAAAATGTTCTTTTGATTACATTAGTCGGAACTGAATGTGGAATCAAAATACGTGTTTCTTTTTTTTTTTTTTTATTTTTTATCTGCTTGGCGAGCTCTAAAATTATTCATAAGTTCGGAAAACACGACGCAGAAATTTTCCAATTGCTTTGCTAATTCCTAATGGATTCGTATTGAGTTTAAGTAATGCTCGATTTTAAATTTATTAAAGCGGTTTGCATTAATTGTAATTCAATATTTAATATAGTTGTATTCCTTGTATATCTTCGTAAACTATTTACAAAACGAACTGGCGTTAAGAAGGCTAAGGCTATTTGGATTTCGACAGATTCTGGAAGATCTTGAACCGAAGTTCCGATGAAATGATATATGGGCAATCGAAAAATAGTTGAGGAAATCGAAGAAATTGTAGAAGGGCAGCTTAGGTATGCAAAGGAATTGCGCTTACGTAATATTAGCAAAATATTCCATTCTTTAACCTAGATGTTTACGTTTAAGTTTATTTGTTTTAAACTTTATTTCTCTTTTTTTCTTTTCGTTTTATTCTGTTTTGTGTTGTTTGTTGTTGTTGCTTTGTATACTTTCCCTTGTTCGGCTGAATTTGACGACAGCTAACCATATATTAAATATAGTGTCTATCCTTAAGGTTCTTTAGAAAACTTGTCTCGAAAAATTCCTATTTACTTTGTATTTTTTCTTTTTTCTTTTTTGCAAAAATCTGAGGTAGTTTTATATATATATATATCTGATTCTATACATACATATATATATATACCTATATATGCTCTCTTCATTTTGAATTTTCTCTCATATTTGTTTTGTTTTTGTGGTTTCTCTGTTGTCGTGGTACAAAATATCGAAGAATCTTATGTTAGGCAATCCCAAAAATATCTGTTTGAACTCCGAACCTACATAGGCGATTGTTAAAAGTTATTGCTTTCATTTGTATATAAATCCCCATATACCTATATATATATATATACATATATATATAGAGAGAGAGATAGAAATATATATACATAGCTATATAGCCTATATCATTTACAAAATGCAACTCTTGCCTCATTCTCATTTAAAACTGATCAAAAATAACTAGAAATTAGAAAGTATTCTAATACCATAAGTGTAATGCGTTAACCACGCGATATATCTACATATGTATATCGATCGATATATATATATGTATATATATATATTGCGTATGAGATATAGTACATATGTGTGTGTGTGTTTTTTTTATAGTTCTTGTATACAATTCTTAATTCGTAGGCTTAAGTACTCGATTTAGGGGCAGGGACTCTAGCTAACCAAGCATTACTAAGTCTTGAGTATAGGCTACAGTACGCACACCGATCTAGATATAGATGTTATATATATTGTTAATATATATATATATATATATATTAATTATACTTTATTGGGAGTTTATGCTTTATTATTGTTATTGCAACATACGAAAAAGCTTTGTGCGAAATCAGATTTACGAAATCCTCTCGGTATATATGTATATATCTGTAAATTTACTTTATTTATAGATTTATCAGTCGATCTTAAACTGTTCTTTTGTTGTTGTATTCATTTCGCTTTGGCAGTGTTGAGTACTTCATAGGGTATTCCTCGCATTAACCTTATATATTTTAAATGATTTATTGTTAAGGCGAACTCTGCTCGAACCTGACCTCTGACCTTTGATCTTAGACCTTGAACCCTAGACAAGTGACTGTTGGCATATTAGATAAATGATAAGAAATAAATAAATAAAAATTGCAAATTAAACAAAAAAGTGAACACAATAAATGTTTTTATTGTTTGTTGTTTTTCTTTTCTAAATTATGTTTGTTTAAGTGTAATTAATTATTTTTTAAATATTTACATACGAGTTTCCTAATCAAAATTTGGACTACATTCATTTGTTTAAGATATTTTTCTTGTTTGCTTTTCATCTTTGCTCTGGCTGCTTGCTAAAAAAACCTAAAAATCTGTTTTTGCATTGCTGTTCGAATTGAGTAATTTGTTTAATTAATTACATAGTTTTAGAATAAATTTTGTTTTGTTTTTCTAGCGGTAAATGCTTCAAGTCTTATTCTTGTTTGTTGTTTGTGCGTATTCTCTCTACTTTTGGAAGTATTTTCGAATACTACGAAACGATCAAGCTAACGAATACAAAATAGAACGAAACGAAAACTAAACACGTCTAGGCCTAGAGTACATTAAATTATAATGAATATGATAATGGGAGAAACAAGTCTTGTCTGCGGCGGTGTTAAACTCTTCTTCTTCTTCTTCTTCTTTTCCTACTTTGCTCCTTCGCTCGGGCAGTTCACAATTTACATAAAGTAGTTACAAATTAAAAATAAACACTAATTAAGTTTACGCCTAATGTATAATTATTATTTATGCTTGTCTTTAGCAAAACAAAAATAAAATAATCAAAAACTATATAATTTGTTCACGCGTTTTTATGTGTCACGTGTTTTATGATATTGAAGCGATTTTTATATACAATTGATGTGGTTCGGCATTATTATCGACGAACTGCGAGCACGATCTGCTCCCTCTCTTTTTCTATATATATATGTTCGCATATAGCTATATTCAAGAGTTATCTTATAGTGTGCATGTGTGTGTGGGGGTGTATGAAGTTTTTGGGTTTTGTTGCTGTGTGGGTGGCCTTAGATAAGAATGAAACTAAAATCTACTTGTCACTGTTTACTCGTTTGTCCTTTGGGGGCACATTTGTTGTTGTGGAGGGGGGTGGGGGTGGTTTAATTACTTAGCGAATACTCTCTAGATGGGCACCAGCGCATCAGTCGGCACTATTTTCGGCGCTGCCTTGGGCGGCTTGCGCGGATGCTTGCAGCGCTGTTGCATTTGCAGTTTGGCTATGCTGAGCACGTGCTGGTAGCTGGAGACGGTGCCGCTGCTGGAGCTGATTGTGCCCGATACACCGTCGTCCTCGTCCTCGTCCTCTTCCTCGTCCTCGTCGTCGTCATCATCTTCATCTTCCTCTTCGTCTTCTTCGTCCTCATCGTTCTCTCCGTCTCCTTCGTCCTCCTCGCTGTCCGCACAGTCGCTGCCGCTTGCCTCCTCCTGCTGCTCCTCCTCCATCCGTTGCTGCTGCTGCTGCTGGCGCACCTCGCTCACGGTGTAATCATCGGCAAAGAGCTGCGCGTCGTAGCGCAGTCTGTAGGCGGTGCTCAGCAGGCTGTCGATGCGCGTCTTCTCCGCCGGACGCATGTGCTTAATCTGCAGCACCTTCGAGTGCTGCCGCGTTCCGTTCGGGCACTCGGGCATCCACTCATCCGAGATGCTGCATCAAGATACATATCATTAGTTATTCGATTTCTTATTCGATTCGGCTTCACTTACATTTCGCGTGGGGACCACCGCACGAAGCACTCGCTGAAGCCTTGCCGATTCCGACGCCTCATCAGGCACTGGCCCTGGAACGTGATGGCCTGGGTTCCATTCGTCAGCGTGCTGATCTGGCGCAGGCGATGCTGCAGTCCCTCCATGATGCCCGTGTCGAAGAAGTCAAACATGCGAGCTGTACGATGGTATAGAGGGGGCAAACATTACATATCTTATAAATCAAACAAGTAAGACAGCTCTAGTGGGGGTGCCCGACTAGCAGATGCCCTGGACCGCGTTCGGTTTGCGTTGAATATACTCCATAGCTTTAACCTTTAACCTTGCATAAGCCTATACAAAACTCATTTGAGCCAATGACTGTGTCCTCTCAAAATGCCTCACCTCTACTGACACCGTCTCCTCATATTTGTAATAAGAATACCGCAATCACGCAATCGAAGGACGACATCTGAACTACCATCGCCGTCACTCGAACTTGAACCCAAGACAACATATGTATTCCCCAAAATGGATCACCTCTACTGACACCGTCACTTCATATCATCAAGTGGAAGAACAGCAATCAGACGACGCCATCTGCTTTATCTACTTTTACAATATCTTCTCCTTTTCTACCAACACCGTCCCTCTCTGAAGTGGGAGCTGATCATTGAATAGCAATGGACCATTTCTTGTGCTTTACCAAATAGATTTTAATAAAATGTTTAGCACATAGTCTAAATATTAGATTGGATTTGGGAACTCTGAAATTATTTCATCGATTTGCTAGCTCTCAAAGGTTTTTGGGCGGATGCACAAGATGGACAGTGTTAAGTAGACTAAGTTCGTTGCCCTGATATACATATATACGTTCTGGTATCAGCCTCCTTCTGTTACATTTCAAATAAGTCGAGCATGGCCAAACAGATACCCCGATATATAGAGGTCCTTACCTGAGAAGGGCTGTCGGCGGTATCGCAGCTTCTTGCCGTTCTTGCGCAGCTGCTTGGGCACGGGCGGGTCGGAGGTGCGCTTGCTGGTGCTCTCCTTGGCGTTGTCCGAGGCGTTGAAGTGGTTGTTCACGTGCTTCTGCAGGGCGAGCTGGGGGACGAAAGGAGACACAAGTTAGCAATCGCATGCCCTCGGGCGCCCATCTGCTTCAGTTTGGGTCGTCACTTACCTGTGAGCCAAAACGCAGGCCGCAGCCCTCGACGATGCACTTGAATTGCTTTGAGCCGCCGTGCGAGAGCACGTGGCGCTCCAGCCAGCGGCGGGAGCAGGACTCCTTGTTGTACACCTTGCAGCCCACCCAGAGGCAGGCGAAGGGACCCGTCTGCGTGTTGACATGATGCGTCTGCATGTGGTCCAGGAGCTTCGAGTTGCTCTCGTGCTTCTTGTTGCACTTGTCCCAGTAGCAGACGCCGTCATGCCGCTTCGCCCCCTTGCCGCCTGCTCCGGCGCCGGCCGGAAAGCGGATCGTCTTGGGCTGCGACAGAATCGGCGAAATGGCGCACTTGGGCAACACTTTGCTGGCGCTCTCCGCCAGCGTGGTATCCACCATAGGCGAGGCCGTGGAGCAGTCGTCAATGCTGTTGCTGTTGCTGTTGCTGCCGGGCGAGGCGGGGGAGGGCGCATTGCTGGCCAGCGAGTTGCTGTCGGAGGCGTTGCAGCTGTTGCTGCTGGCCGACGTCGGCGGACAGACGGACTTTGAAGAACTGCAGTGAGAGAGAGAGAGAGAGAGAAGCGTGATTGAGTAAGTAAGAGGAGGAGACAGAGTGACTGTGGATGGCTTACATGGCATCCGCAATGGAGTTGCTGCTTTCGCTGTTGCTGAGGCTGCCGCCTATTCCGGACTCGGGCGTGAGCCGCTTGTGCGTGGCCGTCTCCGATGAAGCCACCGACTTGTCGTCCTCCTCGTCATAGTTGCTGCTGCTGCTGCTGCTGCTGACAGCAGTGACCCCCGATGCTGTTGCTGCTGGTGGCACAGCCATTGCTGGCGCAGCGGCCTGCGAGCAGTCCTCCGTGCCACTGGAGTTGCAGGAGGACGTGACCAGCTCGCTCAGCATGTCCTGCTGGCTGGCGTTGCCCTCCGGCGAGCACATCTGCTGCGTCTGGCTGCTGCTGCTGTTGCTGGCGGCCGGCGAGGGCGCCGAGCTGAGCGACGCCGGCGTCGAGGCCTCCAGCGAGAGATCCGCCGCGCTGCTCACCGAGTTGCTGCCGGTGTAGCTGCTGCTGCAGTTCGAGTTGCACTCGGCGGCCAGCAGCTCGTGCTTGGAGGGCTCTGCGCGCCGCCCGCTCGCCAGCTGCAGCTGTCCGGCGAAGCTCTGCGGCTTGGGCGTGCTCGACAGGGGGGGCGTGGCCGACTCCTCCATGGGCTCCGCCTTGATGGCCACCAGCGACTTGCCGAAGGCCGACAGTGTGCTCGACGAGTGGGCGGAGAGGGCAGGAGAGGCGCGTGCCGATTGCTGCGAGTTGCTGTTGCTGTTGCTGCTGGGCGAACTGAAGGGCAGCGGTGTTAGTGTGCTGGGGGCAGGTGTGGGCGTGGCACTCTTGCCCAGAATACTAATGGCGCCATTGGAGTTCTTGACCAGGTCAAAGAGATCAGCGCTGCTCGAGATCTTGGCAATGGTTGCTGTTGCTGGCGGCAACTGTTGCTGCTGCTGTTGCGGCTGCTGCTTGGCTATGCTGAGCGTCGGCGTCAGCTTGGCGGGCGCAATGCTCACCAGTGGCGGCGTGGGCGTAATTGTGGGCGTGGCACATCTACGCAATTGCTGCAGTTCCTTAGCGGCAGCAGCAGCAACAGCGCCAGCGCTGGTTGGCACTAGAGGCGGTGGCGTGGTGGGCGTGGCAATGGCTGTGTACTTGGCTTTGCTAAGTGGCAACTGTTGCTGCTGCTGCTGTTGCTGTGGCGGCAGCTGTTGCTGCTGTGCGCGCTTCTGATAGGGCTTCGCCAGGGCAGCGGGCAGGGATCGCGACTTGGCGGGGGAGGCGTTCGAGATGGTAACCAAAGGAGGCGGACCCTTGCTGATGGCACGTTGTTGTTGCTGTTGTTGCTGGGCAGTGTTGCTTACAGTATTCGAGGCATTGCTGCTGGCAGTGTTACTGTTGCTGTTGTTGCTGTTGTTGCTGCTGTTGCTGCTGCTACTGCTGTTGGCAGCAGTCAATGGAGGTGGCTGTGTGGCAGTGATAAGTTGTTGCTGTTGTTGTTGTTGCTGCTGCTGCTGTTGCTGCTGATGAGAGAGCAACAGCTGGGCCAGCTGCTGCTGCTGTTGCTGCAGCTGCAACTGTTGCTGCTGCTCGCTGGCAGGCTCAAATATGGAACTCAAGGCGGGAATGGGCTGCAGCGCAGGCAGCGCATGGTTAGGATGTTGCTGCTGATGTTGCAGTGCGACTGCAGCAGCTACTTTCTGCTGCTGTTGTTGCTGCTGGTTGTTGGCTGCAATTGCGGCTGCAGCCTGAGCCAGCATTGTGGGCAGCGTGGCAGCATTCAGCAGGAGCCCTGCTGGCGTCGCCATGAAAACGGGCTGCGCTGCTGCTGCGGCGCCCAAGCGCTGAAAGTGTTGCTGCTGCTGCTGTTGATGGTGTTGCTGCTGCTGTTGCTGCTGCTGCTGCTGTGCGGCGAGAGCTGCTGCAATTTGCTGCTGGAACAATTCCTGCAAATTGGATGCCCCATTGACGGTTGTGGGCGTGGCAGCCACCGCTGCAGCAGCCGCTTTAACAGCCGCCGCCTGCTGCAACTGCAACTGTTGCTGCTGCTGCTGCTGCTGCTTCAGCAACAGCTCCTGCAGCTCGTTCAGCCCGAAGGGATTCGCGCTGGCTGCTGCTGCCGTCGCCGTTGTCGCCGTCGTCGTCGTCGCCGTCGTCACCTGCTGCAGCTTGAAGACGGTCCCGTTGAGGAAATACTGCGCTGCCTGCGCCGCTTGCGCCGAGGCGGCTGCTGCTGCGGCATTGTTGCTGGCGGCGGCGGCAACCGCTGCCTTGGCCACGTTGTTCAGCTGCATGATGTTGGCGGCGGCCGCAAGCTGCGGCGGCAGATGCACCAAGTTCGGAAGCTGCACCGGCAGCTGGTAGAGCGTTGGGTTAGGAGTGGGCGTGGCAGCTGCAGTAGCAGCCAGTTGCAGCTTCTGGCAGGGTTTGGCAGCGACTGTTGTTGATGTGTTGTTGGTGCTGCCATTGCTGCTGCTATTGTTGCTATGGGGTGCGCGGTATCCTGCTGCTGGGAGCAGTGTCTTTGATGTCTGCAACTGCAACTGTTGCTGCTGCTGCTGCTTCATCTCGGGCGTGCGCGGCGCTATGGCCACGTGCTTCTTGGCGGGCGATTTGCCAGTGCCCGCGTGGGCGTTGCCGGCGTGTGCATTGTGGGCGTGGCTGTGGCTGTGCGCTTGGCTGCTGCTGCTGGGCGTCTTGCGCAAATTGGGCGCCACCTGAGCAATCTTGGCGGGCTGCTTGCTGCTGCGCTCAATCTTCTTGAGCGCCGGCACCGGCAACACGGCAGCAGTACCCGCAGCAGCAGCAGCGACTGTTGGCGTTAGCTTGGGCTGCAACTGTTGTTGTGGCTGTTGTTGTTGCTGCTGCTGCTGCTGTTGCTGCTGCTGCTGTTGCTGCTGTTGTTGCTGCTGCTTCTGCTCATTCAGCTGCGAGAGGATGTTAAAGTATTTGTTGAGCGAGGCCGTTGTTGCTGGTGTGCTCATTGTCAGCGTGTTGGGCGTGGCAGCTGCTGATGCTGTTGCCGCCGTAGCTGGGGGCGGCGAGGGCGTCGCTGACAACTTGCCCGACGTCGCCTTCATCTGTGACTTGAAGAATCCCGTGATCTTCGTCTGCGACTCCTCCAAGGCAGCTGCCTTCAGTCTTTTCTCGCTGTTGCTGGTGCTAGTGTTGCTGCTGCTGCTGTGGGTGTTGCTCGGGGCATCTACGCGTGACTTCTTCAGACCAGTGGCCTCGTTACTACTGCTGTTGTGGCTGCTGCTGCTGACTGCGGCGCGCTTCTTGGAGGCTGCCGCAGCAGGAACCGCCGTCGAGGTGCTGCCGAGGCTCGTGTTCCATGGCCATTGCAGCGTGGGCAGCGTCGTATTGCCGTTACCGTTGCCGTTGCGTTGGGTGATTGCTGTTGCAGTTGCAGATGGAGTCGCATTTGTCGCTGTTGTGATTTTGGCAGTGTTGCTGTTGCTTCTGGTTGCATTCGCTGTGATTGTTGCTGCTGCAGCGGCTGTTGCTGCAGAGCTGCTGCTGTTGCTGGAGTTGCTGTTGCTGCTGGACGCAGCGCTGAGTATTTGTGGGGGCATTTTGTGTAGCTGCTGCTCGTCGCTCAGTAGCGAGTGCGCACTGTACGGGGAGCCAGGCTCGGACGCATCCTCACTGGATCCTGTGCTGGAGTCGGCGCAACTGAGGGAGGTGGCAACGCCGCTGCAACGAAAAAAGGAAGCAAAAGCAGAAGCAGAGGCAAATGCAAATGCAATGCAATTGCATCGGATAGGAGTTAAAAAAATGCAAACACAATAATACAAAATGTAAGTAAGTTAATTTCAGCCACACCTTTGGGCAGCAAGACGCGCGTTTGCTGCTGCTGCTGCCCCACAGGTGCAGCAATTGAGTTTTATCTGGAACGCGAGTGCTTTAATTCATCTTAGCTGTATTTTTTTCACAAGCGCAAACATAACAAACACAATAACAATTCGCTTGAGTTTTTTTCTATGCAGCTTTAGTTTTTTTATTTATTTTTATGATTGCTGTTAGCTGACATTGCGCGCATCACTAGCACGCTGTTACGCTCGTTCACAGTGAAAACGCAACAGCTGTATAATTTCCCAAACAATCGAAAATGGCAGGCAGAGTGGGCTAGCAAAAGCTGACTGCTATGGCCTGATGGTCAGCAAATGGCGGTCACATTCGAAATGTGAAATATACATGAAATGTTAACACTGACACTATACATATTTATAGTACTTCTATACATTAGCGAAGAATTTACATAAAACGCATATCTACATATGTTATAATTCATAAACGAACTAACCAAAGTCCTGCGTGCCTTTTAAAGGTTGATACTTTAGGAAAACAACAGCCAGCAAGATGCGAGAGAGAGAGAGATAAATACACAAGCATGCAATCTGCGATTATGGTGCTGCTGCTGCCTGATGCCTCTGCTTCAGCTGATGAGAACGCCGAACGCGAACGAACGAGCGAGCAACCGAACGAATAAAAGACCGAAAGAGCGAAAGAAACGCATATGTAGCACACAAAAACACACAAAACCAAAAACGGGTCGATAAACGAAAGCATAAGGTAAACAAAAAAAAAATAATACCACACGTACACATACACAGAGGCAACAGCAAAGGCAGGCACAGACAGCGTGTAGCGCACGAAGCAGCAGACGAAAAGGAACAAAAATAAATTCAACTCCCATTCCTTGCCCTTTTGCCAGCGTGTTTTGTTGTTCTTGTGTTTATTGTTTCTTTACTTCTCTCTGTGTATTCGCCTGTCCCGCTGGTTGTCTGTCGACGTTGCCCGCGTGCAACATAACGAATCAACAACAACAGCAGCAACAACAAAAAGTTGGAACGCGAGCATTCTAATGCGGGAAAATTTCAGTTTCAGGTAGCAGAGGCGCAGGCAAACAATCCGAGTGCCGTTTTATGCTGCTGGAAGGGGAAACGAAATGGGAAGTGGACTGCACGTAGGCAGCGTCTTTGCTGTTGCTGTTGTTGTGACCCCCCTAAGCCCGCGTTTGATGTTTGCTTGAAATTCTTGTTTCTTTTTTTTTAATACTTTTTATGTGTGCATATTTAACAAAATTAATAAAAAGCGTTGAGCGTGAGCCTTCTTCACACACTCCACACATGCAATCACATTAACATATGCACTTGCGCTGCCTTCTTTTACAGCTCGTCGTACTATGTTATTTTTTATCTGTATATTTTTTCATTTGCTTTGCTATCTTTCTATTTTGTATGCAGCCGCTGTGGTTGTCAATGCTGATTGCACCTGATTCAATTTTGGTTTTTACAGTATTTATGAGAGTTTTGAGTTTTAGTACTTTATTTTACTCTGTCTGTGGCTCAAGAATTTAGATTGACGACGCCGACAGCAACAGCGACAGCGGCTTCGGCATCGGCGTCAGTGCTGGTATTTCACCTGCTCCCGCTGCCTAAACCTAAGCCTTAGCCTCAGTCACTGCTTCTGTCGGTTGCGCCGCCAGCATTCCTGTTAAACGCATCGTTAAAAGTTGGGCTTTGTTAAGTTGCCGTCGCTCTTGCTGTTGCGTTGATGGGCTTGGGATGGGTCTGTGATGAGTTTTCTGTTAATGCTCAGATACCAAGCACACTTGTAAACAAAGATGACATGTCTGTAAATAGTACGCACACATACGAAAAATCAGATTGATGTCACTTAAAAACGCATAATACTTTGAATGGATTAAAGGTTGTTTACCTCTTGAGCAGGTTATCTTGCAACTCATTTCAAAGAACTAGGAAGCTTCCGTCTGTATAAGATTAATACTCGACTGGACTGAATACTTTATATCCCAACTGGACTCTGTTTAAGAGGAGTACGTTGTCCTGCTAAACATCACGGGTTTGAAAGTCTAAATACATACATACATATGTATCTGATAGTAAATACATATGTCTGTCTTGTACTCTCATGTATGTACATATACATATGTACGTATGTTTACTTTACTCACGTATCTTCAATAATATTTGGAAATATTTGCTTAATGGATGTAATCAGGTCTTTAAGGATTTAAGGATTTCTCACGATTTGATTTCTCTGTAATATTTTCGCCATTGTCTGAATCGATCGTTATATTTTTATTTTTATGTGATTTATTTAATTTCCTTTCTAAATTTTTAAAATTTGTTCTAATTCTGCAAATGGAGGTTTAATTGAAATTCACTTGGGTTTTGCATTTTTAGAATGCAGTTCTATTTTATATATAGTAGTTAAAGTTAATTGTAACAATGTATTTCTCCTTCCCAATATTAATGTTTTATTTTTCACGTCGTTTACATATAAAAGTTTGTTGTATCAACATTTAATTGTAAAACTTAAATTTTGTAATTTGAGTTTCCCAAGTACTTAGATTTATTTCTCAACAGTATGTTTAATGAAATTAATCAATTTATTGTACGGTGTTTCTCGTATTATTGTAGAATAATATTCTTTATTTATTCCACATTTTAAAACACTTATTGATTTATTTGCGTTTGCCTTAAAACATTTCCATTTATTCACATGTGAATTTTATGTTTCACCGACGGCATTTCATCTGTGAACATTTTCCCGTTTTTTTTTTTTTCGTTCATAAGTCTGGTTTATGCCTTTACAGGATATTTAGATTTCATATCCATTTCTGTTGGTAGCATGCTTAGACTGAGATACTTCCCAACCTGCTGGAAAATGGCGTTGATCACGATGGTACCCAAACCTGGAAAAAACCACACGGAAGTTGAGGGATTCCGTCCAATCAGCTTACTTTCGGCGCTAGGGAAGATGGCAGAGAGAGTGATCCTGGATCGTATCATAAAGCTCGAGCCTGTAAAGCAAAAAATACCGAATTGGCAGTTCGGATTTAGACAAGGGCACGGCACGCCGGAACAACTTCATCGCGTAGTCAACTTCTCCCTCGACGCTATGGAACAAAAAATGTATGCGGCTGCTGTTTTTATGGACATCCGACAAGCTTTTGACAGAGTGTGGCACGATGGTCTCCGATTTAAACTGAAGAACATATTACCACCGCAGCTATTCCAGCTTGTCTCAAGCTTCCTCACGGACAGGTACTTTAGAGTCGTTGTGAGTGGAGAAAAGTCCTCGAAACGCTCAGTTTGCGCAGGTGTCCCACAGGGTAGCGTGCTTGGACCCACGCTATACAACCTATACACAGCTGACATGCCAACCACAAATGTAGTTACTGGACTAGATGAGGAACACGTCCTGATAGCAACCTACGCAGATGACACTGCAGTTTTGACCAGAAGTCCTAGCATCAACATAGCCACGGAATCCTTGCAGCAGTA